>JAVQJD010050982.1:0-92791 GCA_036023655.1 Nannoperca australis
TAATATTGTCCCTTTTTCAACTTATCACTTGAATTTCATATAAAGCCTCATGTCTTGGTTTACATTATATTAACCCAGAGATGCCTGTGGTCCTGCAGGAGAGATAGCATCTTGCTAATGGCTACCACATATGAAGTGTCCATTAGCCCATAGAGGAATGAAGTTAAGTGACTATGACAGGGGCACTCCCTCAGTTTGCCGGGCCTCTATTGTGACCTGGTTGGTCATCCTGCACTCTTATTCACAGCCAGTAAAAAAACTGGGTCAAAGGTCAGACATCCAGAGTGCTGTGGTTTCTATGGCAACGTGGCCTATTAAGGCCAGGCTCATTGGCCTCTTAACATGCTCTTGTACACAAAAGAACTATTAGTGCAAAGAGGGAAAGAGGAGAGTGAAGAGGGGAGGCAACGCGAGGGAGGTCCCAACAACACAGCGTCAAGGTTTTTCCAAGATTTCCAAGATGATTACACACTCTGCCCACAGCTCCATCCACATCTATATGTAGCATACATAGAACTTCAGAGGTGTGTGTTTATTATTCCAAAATGAGACAATGCTTTGTTTTGTATTAGTATGTGCTGCATATAAAATGTAAAAGTCCGCATTTTGTTCAAAGATTGTCAAAGATTCAACTTCAACAAAAAGTCAACAAGCAATGGTGTCATATGACAGCCTCATGCAAATCCTGTACAAGGACAAACTGGTCTACAAACTGGGTTTATTAGAAAGGTCCTGGGAGTGAATTTACTGCTGTTTCAGTAATAAAACAGCATTAACAGAATACAAGGCCAAGACAAACCCCCCTAAAACGCTTCTTTAACATTCTGTCCCAGTGAGTGAGCTGCGACTTCAGCAGGAGTTTGCATTTTTGCAACTCAAGCAATTATTTATATCAGGGTTGTTTATTTACGCCATTTTTTTGCATGACCTAATCCTGAATTATTTCTTCCTGTATCCAAAGCTTCAGAGTGTTACCGTGGCACTCATGTGAGTCTTTAAATGCCATTGTTCTTATTCAGTCTCATTGACTTTCAGGTACTTTTAAATCAGACATAGTTAAGGGAAACATTCTCGGTCTCGCTGAGGTTAAAGTCAGGAATAAGTGAAAAATTCTGTTACAGAGCACAACAGCAGGTCGTATAAAACTCACTGTATAATTAGACACACGAGAAAATAATTATGCATCTGGTAAGAGCAAGGCAATCTCATAAAGACAGAAGAGGAGGGTGCGAAGCTATTCAAGTCAATTATGTGAAGTCAGTTATGTGGTTTCCCGTACCTGGGAGATCTGCTTTCTGTTGCAGTCTGCTGTAGTTAATGTCAGTGTGATCTGATGTCAAGACAGCCTACACCTCATGTGGTCGTCAAGATGTCGTCCTTTTCCATGTCCTGTGGCATTGTTTGTCCAGTCGCACAGGAACACAACTTTTTATTGTTTGGGGAGTAGCCTCGTTTCATTGAAATTCACAACCGTAAAGGTCTGTATAATTAACTCCAGAACACGAGGTGGTTAGCAGTGGTTGGCTCGATGTTTACAGTAAAGCCGGACTTAGAAATCAAGTGTGTGTGTGTGTGTGTGTGTGTGTGTCTCAGCAAAGGTGCATATGCGTCCAAGTCTACGCCAGTGACACAAAAGTGAGACTTGAATTTTTCATTTATGACCAAACACAAATTGACTGGAGACAGCATGGGTTACCAATATAATACAGCGTTTCCTGCCAAGGCATTTAGGAGGCAATAATAAGTCCAGCATGCACGCCTCACACTAAACAGGGCAAATACCACTGCACAGTAATCACTCCAAACTCTCTGTGAAGAGATGAAAATAATCTTTTTCTCTTCTTTTACCAGAAATTGCACATCAATATTTACCCCCACCCTCCAAGAGCAAATTTGAAAACGTCTGCTAAAAGTGTGCCTTTTTTTCTGACAGGACACAGTAGATGATTGTTTCTCCTTTTTTAAAGTTTTTTCTTGGATCTTTTTTTTAAACTTCCTAAAAGCAGCTGACAGCGGTAGAAGAGGCAATGAGGCATCTTGAAGGGAAAACGTCAGTTTTGAAAAACTGAGGTGGGCATAAGTGGGTGTAGTGGAGAAGGCGAGAGAGAGAGAAAAAAAGGGCCTAAATTAAACACATTTGTTTCTGCTCTCACATACCACAAGTCTTATGAAAACAGAGGGCTGATTGTGTTCACTCTGCAAGTCCACACCCCCACCCCTCCCCTCCTCTCTCTCTTCACCACCACCCAGCTCCACACCCCCACCCCCTGTCCTAAGCAGCAGCCCCCCCCCCTGCCTCCTGTGTTTGCTCTCCGAGTGCAGGCGCAAATCTCCAGGCCCCACAGACTTCTGGGCCCTGCCTCATCTCAGATTTTACTACCTGACATCCCTATCACCCCACTGCTAACCCCACTCACTCCACTCTCCGTCTCCTCTCTGCCCGCCCCGCCACCTGCCCCTCCAGCTCTACTCAAACACACAGACACATTCACATGCCACAGGTATGCTCCGACACTCAGCCCTGTCGCACAGGGAAACACAGAGGCTGACTGTTGGAAATTAAACCCATATCATTTATGACACACAAAAACGTAATCTGCATATCAGGAAAAATTGAATCAATTGGGCTTTAAGCTTAATAATACGCTTATCTGACATTTTTCCAATCTAACAGACTAAATAGAAACAAATACAAATACAACAAAATTATATTTTTTTGGTACTGATAATAATCAAATTTGACATATAGTGCTTGATATGTTACACAGGATCTAATTAAATAAGAAAATATTTTCAAAAGTGGTTTCAAACTTTCAGTGTGCGACAAAGTGCACAACTTACAACCGTGACATTCCCCAGGATTAGTTATGCGTATTGTCAGCAGACTGCAGGGAGGTCTGGAACGTTGCCAACACATTTTTATACCTGAAAGATTTGTAAAAGTCATTCCCCTGCAATCTACAGGCTTCATTTTCATCATGCTGAGTCATGACCTACTGATAGGTTTGGATAAAAATTCAATTCCCGTTCACATCCAGGGATCCTCTTGCATGTCTTAGTTTGTAAAGAATACATTTTCCAGTACAAATGTGTAGGTTTGAGGTTGGGTCATGAGGTCCCCTATCTCTTCAAGGTTCATCAAGTCTCTTGAAAGCAAAACAATGGAGTAGTTCTGTCAATATAGAAAACATTACTTTTTACCCATTTTGAGAAGAGAAATGTTTTCGAGATACTAACGTTGATTTATATAAGCTGTTCCAGTTTTAAAAGTTGCTGGAAAATGTCTTCATGACATTAACCAGACCACTGAGAACTGAAAGCTGGACATGCTATTTAAAACAATATATACAGCTGTTGCGATCTTTCAATTTCAATACAGTATAATGAGAACGGCAAGGTGATTACGATCAGGGGCTGCTGTAAATATCAAATTCCCAGGGACAGAGTTTAGGAGAGGCCCCTTTCAATTACACAGTATTCAGGAATGCAGAGCATGAACCACAGTAACATGGAGCTGAAGACATAATGCTCATATCCCACGTTGGATGTTTGGCTCATACCACGTGACAGAAAAAGGTTTACAAACGGCATAAAAAAAGTAGGAAAGTTTATCTTTCATGAAGAGCTGTTTTCTGCGAGCCCCAAATTTGCAACAGAATGCAGCAAACGTCTACTCAATCCAAACTGCACACTTCTGCAAACAATTAGTGTTAACCCCAGAACTGTAAGCTGCTCAGAGAGAGAGAGAGAGAGAGAGAGAGAGACAGAGAAAAAGAGGGAGAACGAAGGGGGAGTGACTGGAGAAAGAGAGGGGTGCTTGTGCACAATTACAGCAGGGATTTATGGCCTGAGAAACAATTTATAAATCACAGCGCCTGAGCTAATGTGCTCCAGATTGTTCTCCATGCAGCTGCAATTTTGGTCTGCGTGAAACGGCATAATAAACCTGGCTGGAGGACATGTTTGGGTGGTGGTGCTGGTGGTGGGGCAGGGAGAAAAGTTGAGGTTGTGGGTGGTGGCTGATGCGGGTGAGGCTGTGGGCTTGCAAAGTTTCTGAGGTGTTTTGAACAAAGAAACTGAACTTTTTTTTGCCTTCAACAGGCTGGTGTGAGATTTTGCTGAGGTGCAACTCTTCATTGTTATCGACAGAGAAAGAAAAAATAACAAGGTCTTTGCAGAAATATAAAAAATATAAACTCTCAAATCATGCAAACAATACCAATTAAAGCTGTGTTTTGTGGTAATAGTGGGCTTACACAGTAGCTGGACAGCAAATGCAACAAAACTCTTCCAAAACAAGAACTGTAACAGAATAATTACACAAGTTTCCACTGAGAAACAATTAAAGTTTCAAGTCGTAAAACCTAAGCCAGTTTTATGACCTCATTGTGAAACTGTGAACTATACCCATATAATTCTTGACATAAGTTAAAATTAATTGTAGGTTATAATAAGAAAAGACAAATGTTGCAAACCGATCCCATCATTGTGGCTGCAGGCTGGTGTGGAAGAAGGGATCGGATGTGCTGAGGGGAAGCCTGGGCTTTTGTGGCCACTCAGCCAACTGGCCCTGAACCTTGACCTCTAACCCTTCACCCTGGGGGGCAAACAAAGCTCTGAGTGACATCTGAAACTAGACACTCTGTGGGGAGAGAGTGTCTGGACAGGACTCAAATAACCCCATTAACTCTGCAGAAAAGATTTACGGCTTTTTATTCTGCCCTTGCAAATCTCGAAGCCGAAGAGTCGCACAGATCTGTCAAAAATAATCAAGCAATTAGAGGTGTGCACCAAGTTTCGTCTTGTTTACTTGCCAACATCTCCATCTTGCATGAAGATAAGCAAAAAAGTTCCATAATTAACGACTCCGAGTAGAGTTTTGATTAGCAGTGATACACACATATGCCAGCAGTTAGTCTGTATCCAAATAAATTCTGCTTAATACGAACAACATGAAGTTAATCTTCAGGCGGTTTTAAGAGAGTCGCTGATGCATATTCACCAGCACCTCTGATGGATTCTATACAATGGATTACGTAAACAGCGCTGGCAGTAGTATACTGTAAACAAAAACAGAGAGAAAAGTTGATGGTAAATGTGCTGCGGTTGAATGCAAGCCTCCGTCGCCAGAATGCTGAAAGCCACTGTAGTATTTAAATCAGGCAAGGAGGGAGGAAGACTCGGCCAAGCATTCTGTAGCTCAGCTGTGAGGCTCTAAGCCGTTGCCCTAGGGTCTTTGTCCTGCCTTTCAGGGCAAGTCTGAGGTAGTCAAAGACCCTATTCATGACCGGCGCTCCCCCTGCCAACACACCCATACAGCCCCAGTCAAGTCAGCCGAGAGCTATAGAGCCTTCCCATTTCACACGAGAATCAGACCTGCCCCTAAAGCCTGCTTCAGGGATTTCCAATAGCCAGCCCCTCCAACCCATGTACAAATCAAACAAAAGGGCTCCTTGGCCTACTCCATGTCATATTGGGCTGATTGGATCTTTCTTTCTAATGTAGCTACTCTAAACTTGAAGCAAAAAAGTCAGCCACATTTGTAGGGATTTGGTATCAAGCCATGTAAATGGATGAGGGATTATGTCAGCAGAGGTGTGGAGCTGCCACTCAACCCTCCTACGTCCATCATTATAGGATTCACCTCAAGCTAATACGCATTTAACAGAAAGAGCACAACCAAAAGAAAAACCTGAGTATATCAAATGATTGAATCTCCAAACAAAGAAACCTAACGATGCTGATCATCTGAGGCAGGCGCGAGGGGAATCCCACTATCACTAAAGAGAGGCTCATGTCTGAGGAGCACAAGGCCCTCGACAACAGCCATCACTCATAACTAATCAAGAACATTACCTCATAATTTTAAATTGAGCAGATAAGGTCAGGAAAGAGCGAGATTCTCAGTCCATCAGTTTCTGCTGCTTCTGCTGTTTATTCTAACAGGATCCACAAGTTTGGTTCAATATAAGGAGGCCACACATTTTAGATGACTTGTGCCTTTGCTCTGCTTTAATCAGATTTGTTGCTCCGCAGAACATTGTGACTTCTTAACAAGTACAATTGGTTTATGAGGGTAACTGAGGGAAGCAAGGGGCACCCAGAGGTTAAGTTATTATCAATATTAGGACAAACAGCCTGATCTCATGGGAAGATTGTACTTTACGCTTGTATATATGATATTTAACAATTACAGACCACATGGACACATCCAGGCAGGGGCTTTTTACCACAATCATTTATTAAAAACTACTCTATCCCATCCCTATCCTAGCCCCAAAATAGTTTTACCTGACCTTAATTTAAAAGAAAAAATAATGAGATCCCCAAATAAGTCAGTTTACACCCTTTTTTTAAATTATGCAAACCACCAACAGAATATATTGCCATTTACAAAAAAAAACTATTGTTGCTGATTTTACTTCCATGACTACTTGTTACGTACTGCATATATTACAAATATATATATTTTTTAACTTAGCTTATCGTAAACTTGTCTTTGTAGCTTAAGACAAACTTAGTAAAAGTAAAACCATAGTAACGCGTGTCCTGCTTATATAAATGTATTAAACATTCCCTGTGGCTGCCTTTCAGATTTATGTAGTCGAACATACGATCCATTACATACACTACTTGTGTTTTGAGAGCTGGGGCTAAATTCAGATTACAGATGGCGCGTCAGTCTCATCAGTCACAGCTGATAGTTTATAGAGAAAGTAAGTTTTAATCTATTTTTTTTCATAGGTATCATGATGCGAAGGACAGCTTCATGCTGCAACGTAAAATATATAAAAGAGGAACTTTATTATCAGTAATGTAATAATCTATATAGGTTAAAGCTAACCCAATCAACCATAAACCGGTTATGGTCTGTGTGCGGTAGGTCGCACGTGTATGCAGGTGCAATGTGTTCTGATGACATGTGTACGTCAGGGGACATGAGCCGCACCAGAAGTCCACGCTCGCTCCACCATTACAGGACAAACTCAGTGGGAAGCAGCCAAACTGATTTATAACTTCTACAAGAAGAACAGCTGCTCTGCTCGCTGTCAACTAATCTCATACTGGACGGATATCCATCCACTTCTTAATTTAGTATGACCACTACAACCTCACTGATACTACACACATACTGTATGACATGGCCTTTAACAGACCCAGGCCTGGGAGAACTCATACCTATGGCCTTTATGTGAACTGAGGCGAAGCCTGATACAAATCTCAGTAGTACTGATGCAACATGTGCATTATATGATAGCCTCCTGCTGTTTGCTGATTGGGCTGTGACTGTAAGGGAATGGCAAAGCATTGTAGTCTACGGTGGAGAAACTATGGTGCTCTGTGGGAGACAGAATCCCTCAGATAAGTGAGCGCCTCAAGGTCTGGAAGCCGGCCCACCTCAGGATAACAGGCAAAGGAATAGCAGGACCCGTATCTGCCCCAGTTTATGCTCCCACCACTACATCTCATCAACAATCTCTACTTCTGCCTGCTCTCTCCCTCTTTCTCTCCCTCTCCTGCTGCCTGCAGTGCTTAAACTGAAAACAGCTGCTTGGAATACCAGACTGATGAAACCCTGTTAAGAGCTTTTTCTTTTTCTTCCTGCTGTACAATCACGTTTTATTAGCATGGAATAAAGCGTTTAAGGTACAATTATACAGGGAAAACATTTCTTTATGTGAGCTAAACAGTAGTGGTTATGGCTATGAAAGGGCCACATAGCCTTACAGTATATGGGACAGTCCAATAGCACTGTTTGCTGCCCCCTTCCCCCGCCTATCAGTTAGCTACAAGTGAGGACTATTTTCATTTTCAGTTAATCTGAAGGGTTCATTTACAGCTAATTAATTGATAAGACAGAAAATTGATCGGCATCTATTTTTGATTATCAATTATTTTATTTTAAAAAAACAAATGCACTGCTTCTGAGTGAATATAGTCTCAATATGATTTGTAAATATGTATTACACAATTTGTAACTG
Source organism: Nannoperca australis (assembly GCA_036023655.1). NCBI lineage: Eukaryota > Metazoa > Chordata > Actinopteri > Centrarchiformes > Percichthyidae > Nannoperca > Nannoperca australis. The sequence goes on from JAVQJD010050982.1 coordinate 7,983, forward strand.
AAAAACAAGATATGAAAATATTTTACTTTACTTCTCAGATCTGATCCTTTTCCTTTTCAAAAAGCTTCCTGCGCTTACAAATGTCTCGTGTTATGCACGGAGCAGGTTATTTTTGCTTTCGGAATTTTGAGACTATATTAACGTTGGTCGCAGCTCCACAGATTTGTAAATGCATGCTGCATTTAAATGCCGGTGGAAAACTGGGACATCTGAACTTTCGCCATATTCATGTTTAATTTCAGTGGGAAAGAGGTTTTTTTAAAGAGACGGAATAGCTTGTCACCCCGTCGATTAGAGCACATACATTTACCAACTACAGACTCTAAACAGTAACCTATAAATGTAAATATATGGTTTAAATAAGCTACTGGTAGGTGGTAGAGTTTTTCTTCTGCAGGGAAAACAGCCAGTCCAGACAAAAAGCACATTAATGTTGCCAAAAATAAGCCCCCACCCCTGTCTATTGTTTGCAAAGTCGGAAAGCCTTTAAATGTATTGTGGGTACATCTCTGGGTCACTGAATGGTACCCTAGAAAGCACATGCCAGGCCTGCCAGAATCCTACTCCCCACTGCAAAAGGCTCCCTGTTGTAACTTAATTTATGTGCTTTCTAAGGTACCATCCAGTGATGTAAAGATGTAACCACAATAAATCTGAAGTGTCTCAGACTTTGCAAACAATAGATAGGGGCGGGGAGCTGAATTTTGGTAGTATAAATAATATAACAGGCCTACATAAATGTATTAATTGTTAACTATTAAGCATTCAAAGTGCTCTCGTAGTGTGTTTTTGTAAATGTTATGGCGTACATTATGGGTTGTCTATCACTAGTTCAATTCTGACGTTCACATTGCAATGTGTTCATCTTAAAACCTAAAACAGTAAATATAGGATCACTTTTTTGTGAGACGTTGCTCCTCTTGTGATGGTCTGGTCTTTGTTGAATGGTAGAAAGTGTATAAGCACTCATTTTGTCACAACGAAGAGGGCAGATGTAAAACTAAGAATGAACTAAATGAAAATAAGTGGCACTGAGAAGAAGCAAATGTACGTTCACGCGAAGGGGAGTAGAATTCTGCTGGGGAGTGGGAAAACAGCTGTATCCACTTTTTGACTGAACTGAAAGTTGATAGCCCAAACGATGAGACAATTAATCAACAAAATAATATCATTGTGAAAATAAACATTAGTTGAAGGCATAATGTCTTCAAATCACTCAACTCCATCTATCGCTCTATCTATCTATAAACCAAACCATTGTGTGACATGCTGAGATGACACAATAAGGAGAAAAGACGCTTCCAAAAAACTCCTGTTTGGATTTAAGGGATTTTACCGGTTAAATGGGTTAGACAATTAATCCCTTATCAGAAGTTTTTTCAGTGCAAAGTGTTTTAGGACTGTGGTTATCTGGGAGCGAGTCTGACTACCCTTCTGATAAATTCAGCCCCCCACCACAGAACTGACATGACTAAGCACATGACACATGATACATATCTCCTCCTGCCACATCTCCATCTCCAACATTTTTTTACCAGCTGTGGGGAACTACATATAGCGAACATTAGATTTTCATTGTTTTAACCTCAACCCCTCTGTCTTTGTGTCTCATAACGGATCAATCTATTGGGGTGTTGAACGGACATGGTCAACAACACATATCTTTAAAGAAAAGCAGAGATTCTGGCATTAACTCAGATGGGTTAGAAATGCCCACCTTCGGCTAAATGTCTCTCAGCTCAAACACAAGTTCGCCCAAATTCACAGGGAAAAGCAATGTACCAAACTGCACAGTAGCTCTGGCCAAACATAGTAAATGAGAAAAACACATTAATTGATAAAAACACATTTGCACACATATTCATCTTGGCACATCAAAGGGATTCATTGATGTCACTGAACATGGGGAGTCTGCGGCTGGAGAGGGGAGATGTTGGTTATCCTTTCCTCAAAGGGTGCTGAGATGCTCCTGATGGGCCCCTCGCTCGAGAAGCCAGAGAGCGCTATAAACAGAATTTCTAATGTCAGGCGGGCGAGTGGGTGGGTTAGGTAGTGAACTAGCAGGCTATGGAGTAGCGGGAGGAATTGACGCCAGCTCATGCTTTCCACAGAGACCAGAGAGGGAAGGATACAGACCAGGACTGACACCATTTCACACAGTTCTATACAAGTGATGTTAAGAAGTGAACGTGAAAACGCAATAGAATCTGCATGTTCCTGTAAAACTCCATAACAAAGGTTTTATGTGAAGCTACTAAAGCTACAGATTACAAAAAGTGTATTGTCTCCATTTATGATCTGCTGATGTAGGTGTCTGTCCCGCAGTGAGTGAGTTATAAGGCATGTAAAGTGGAACATTTGTAGCACATTATGGCACTATAATCACCACAATAAACTGCTTTGGTTTGTGTTGCACTAATTAGACCTGACCTTGATTACCCCAGTGTAATATAAAAGTAATAGCTGAGAGGTATAGCTGTTGAAATGCGTACCAATTCATGCACAATCAATTAAAATTGCTCTATTTTAAAATGTAAAAGTGCAAACATCAGTTCAGATATACCCCTCTCCATGATTCATTTAATATTTCAAAAACACATTTTTGTGCCAAATTTAATTTAATTTCCTCAAGCCTGTAGCAATGAGTTCATTATCAAAATGAATCATCCAGGCAAGAGCTCTCAGCCAGCGATGGCATTTTTGCGGTTGCTGGCTCTGTATTTAATTAACAGAGCCACTAAATGTGTTTGCCTTTGAAGAAAAAATCTTTAAAAAACTATCAACCTAGTCAAAAAATGTCAAGCTCTGTTGACACAGCGCTTGGTTGAAAAAATATTTGCGCGCTAACATTCAGGAATACAACACTGAGGGTTGTCAGAATGTGAGCCCTGTACACAGTTCCCTCTGTTGCAAAGTATCCACACAGCCTCACCTGAACACCCCACCCCGCTACCCGACACTCATGGACCTTACACACACACACTAACGTGCAGCACGCATGGATGCACGTGTGCACATTCACACACACACACATACGCAGCAAGGTGGGTGAAATGCCAAGTGAGCCACCTGATGAAAAGACACCTCCACGCAAACAGCGTTTGCTTATGCAGGGAGAGGCCCTTTTATTCAGTGGGACAATGTCTGTGTTGACTTTTCTTTGTCTGCACATTTTTAAGCACCAAAAGCAGCAGAAAGAATGGGGGGGGGAGTCAGAGACGCATGCAATCACAGCCACTGACATGTTCAGACTTATACAAGCTCCCCATTCATATCTCCATCTCAAACAGTTTTCTATTCAACAATCATGCTCAGGAGTTCGAGTGACCCACTTCATATTTGATGAAGATATATTTGAGGGGCTAACCTTGCTCTCGCTTACTCGCCAACCTCTCACACACAAGAGGCATTTCACTCTTTGGTGATGATGATGATGTACTCACAGAGTTATCTAAAAGTGCTGATGCTGCTGACAAGAGGTGGCGTCAGGCAGAGTGTGTGTTCACCAATTAATTCTGGCACTAGTCCGTCACTACAGGAACAATGTGGAGAAAATCACATCAATGAATCCACAAACAATAAGATGGATTTGTCAGGCTAACTTTTGTGGGGGGGAAAAAGCTCTTTGGCCCTGCACCCCACAGCAGGCAGGAGTCTGGTGGAACATCTCTGCAAACATAAAACCTCCTCCTCAGCTCTCAGTGGATTACAGCAGAATGTCAGCTCTGAGCAGGCTTTAAATCAGTTATGCTTGGCCCTCAGGGGAACTCTGTGCTGATCCCATGTAGGCCTGTCTCTCATTGCTCATGATAGGCTTGCCACATCCAAATTTAAAAGTTCAGGACTCAAATCCTTCATTGTGTAGCACAATGTGGAGTGAAATCACTGCACGACGACTCTTGAGCAACATCTCATATCTACTATCCAACAGTGTGTTCTTATAAATACAGACATGCACGGAACATATATGCATTATTGTTCTATTATTACACACATATACTAAGGTGGGGGCTCGTGAAAAGTTACATGTAGGAAATGTAAAAAACAAATGCCGTAGACACATACACACATACACATTGTTGTATCTCTAATTACAACAATATTTACTTAGCTCAAAGATATGAAATTGCAGCTCTCCACTTGGATTCTGCTGCCTGCTATTAATCACACGATCTACTTGAGAGACATAACTTTAATGTGCCTCATGCAGCACAATTACAACCACATACCACACCACACTTACAAAACAAATCTGTCACTCCCCACAGGCCTTTCCAAGACACAAAATATAATAAAACTGTTTGCAGGCCTTGGGGTTGTTTGTATCTCAAGACCATGGAGGTGACAACACAAATTAGGTGACCCTGTGGGCAAATTTGTATCTCACAAGCCAATCAGCGTATTCCACAGAATGATTACACATGGTAAATGTATCTGTGGAGCTCATTAGTCAAACTAAGTTGTTGGCCAGGAGTAGGTGGATGCAGGCTACTGGTAAATATCATCCAGTAAATAAAACTGAATTGAACTTCACCCACAGGTGTAAACAAGCCAGGCCCCCCACCCCCCCACCCCCAGAATGCGGGCCTAAAAAGTCCAGCCTCTCATCAATCACATTCACTGCATTCACACTGAGCCGTTTGCAATATGGAGGCCTTAAGACGTCTGCTAAGTATGCCAGCCATTGTCTGGCTGCATGTTTTCTGCCGCGCTGGTGATTGACAGTGTCAGCTCACTCTGTCCCATTGACCTCATTCCTTTTTTTTCTAACATGGAGGATTATACCTCTGAATTTTAAATCCTCTCCAATTATTTGTTACTTTGCCTCGAGCAACAGGAACAGCCATTTTAAATTTTCAACTTTGTTTTGCTGGACAAAAAAAAAACACAAGGAAGCAGCTTTCATACCAGAGACTCAAGACAAAACAAAGCAGAGACTAGATATAAGGCTGCTAACAAATGTGTCAATTAATTTGGACTATTATGTTTGTAACAAAACCATCAACTAAAAATGTTACGATGCATTTATATTCTAGTGTGTGGAGCCTTATCTCTGACATTATTCCTTTGAAACTTTAGTGGCCAAAAGCAACGAGGTGGACGATCTACATACAAGTATCAGCTAGTGTGAGCAGAGTAGCCATTTAGTTAATGAGCCCCAATGGAGACCTCCAATGAAGCCATCAAGACTGCTCAGAATAACAATGGTCAACTAACGCCTTTCTAATTGAATGGAAGGTAGAGGGAGGCGAGGGGAGTGGGCCTGGAACAGTGAAAAGGAGACAGAAAAAAGGAGGGGGGGGGTGTCTTTTCAGTCAGATGCCTGCCAGGCCTTAACGAAAGTACTTGTTTTTTGGGGGGGATGTGACATGGATTGGGGGATGGACGAGCTCAGAGAAACACAGCTCTCCAGCAGGGATTATTTCAGGGAAGTTTGCATAGTTGTATTTAGGTTAAAATTCCCAACAGCCTTGGTTAAATTGCTTAAAAGTATGCATGTCTTTGGCACCAGTATTCATTGCCAATACGTATAAGATGTTGTTTGACCTCCATCAGTGTGGGGTTTATTTTCATAAACTTTCTGATGTGACTTCATTAGTCGCAGTTACATCATTGCTAACTGGTGTGAAATTATTGCAAGGTCTCCGTGCTTAATTAACCCGTTGTCCGTGTGATATTTACAGCTTTTATTGGAAACCAGCAAATGAACCAATTCACCTATTGCTCGCAGTGTTGTTTAAAAGCCTGTTACAGCTTCATGGGCAACTAATGTGATGCAACAAGTAAATGACTCATTGCAAACTCTGCATCAACAGCACTTACTTAAGCATGTCAGCCTTATCTATTCTTTAAAAGCCTCTGGAGAACAACTGTCATGGACACTGCAGGGAAATGCCTTCCATGTGTGTCAAAGCAAGGTATTACAATGTTGTTACTGTAGAATATGACTTCAGAAACCGCTTTTCCCCAAAATGTTCTGCAGAGAAAGTGTGCAATGCAGCGACTAAAATATACTATGTTGATAGTTCCTGGCCTGCATTCTATAGAAATGCCCCCCTCAAAGCAAAAGAAAAGCAATATAGTGAGTGTAGGTCAACTTTAAAATATCTTGTAATTGTAAAATATTTTTATAAGAATACCAGCCATTACACTTGAAGATATATTGGCAATTAGTGGTTATAACACATAAGATAAAAATCAGCGGTAGGGAGGCATGGTCACCATAAAGTATTGTTGCTGGGTATTTTCGACAAGGAGCGGCCATAAATCCTTCAAAATAAAAAAAGAATGACTGTGTCTGAACTTTGAGCCGAATCAGAAGTTGTCAAATGCAAGCCACGCCGAGGGTGGGTGGCATGGAGACATGTAGATCCCCAAAAAAAGAACAAAGACGTAGTTAGTACTCCTTGAGAGGCCACTCGGAGGGAATATGGCGGTCTGGCAGTGCACAAGGAACTTTTACGCACGGCCAAAGTTTTTGGCATGCTGTCGACAAAAAAAGAAGAAAATGAGAGTAAAGAGTAACACTTACTGTTCTTGCGCTCGACGACAGTGAACCGTTGGATAGGTAGGGGTTGGTGAGGTCTGGGATCATGAGAAACGGGTAGCCAGGATAGTGAGGACTCTTAAAAAAGCCACCATCTTGCTGCCTTCTCAGTGCTGCAGGGATAAAGAAAAGCCAGGGTTGATAAAGGCGACTAAAGCGACAGGATTGCCCAAATTGCCTAAAGAAGCTACACAAATAAGCGGGGATGTTTTTATTTATTTGTTTTACCTTCACTGAAGTAGTCTCTTGCTTTCTCGTAACTTTCTTGGTCGGGTCTGGTTTGGGGGCGCCTCTCTGCTGGCTGACATGGGAAGAACATAACACACAGAGGGGAAGAAACTATTGAAACTTTCAACAGCATTAAATCTTATTTCTCGTCTCGCTGAGCGGCGTGGGGGGAACGTGTTACATATGCAGTGTGTCCTTACCTCCGAGTCCGACGAGCTCTCCGACTCGTTCACTAAGGAGGATTTCACATCATCCAAATCCCTGTCCGCCGATACATTTTCAGATATCTTTTCCTCCTGCTCCCCTTCGTCTTTGAAAGATATCATCTCGTCATTGGCCCCCAAATCATCCCCACCACCTCCGTTCAGCTGTGGCATTTTTGCAGAACAGCGTGTGTGTATTATCGAGGAGAGGGGGAAAAAAAACAATCGCGAGAAAACAACTCTCTCTTTATTTGTTGTTGCTCAGATTAGTGTGGTCCAAGCGAGCCGCAGGAGTAGGGAACTAACTACAAGGAAATGTTCATGTTTCAAAACTCCTTTTTCATCTCCTGAACGTGATCCCGAGGTCCATGGCGAGCCGTGCGATAATAATCCACAGTAAAAGTTACAGCAGAGACGCGGGTAGAGAATATCGATGAGCGTTTGGCGTCAGTGGCCGGATGCGCAGCAACTTGGCAAAGTTTCGTCTCCTTCGCAGCTTGTGGACAACTTGTGGCCCCTGTGTGTCTCTCCTTGTGCTGCTGAGGAATGGGACTCTCTCTCCTCCTCCTACAGAGCCCGGGGACCACATAAACTACCAGTCCAAGCGACGGTGAGGTTCGCCTACTCAAGAACAAGCAACACGTCCGGTTTCATCTCCTAATATCCATGTGTAAGAAAACAATGGCTCGAGTGAAAAAACAACAACACATACACACACACAAAAAAGAAGACTCCTGTTTTCTTCACTTCTCGCTCGCTTGATTTCTCCCCAGAACCGACGATTCGCTACGTTCCCTAACAAACACAAAGTTCCTAAACTATAAAATAATTTTTTTTTTTAAAAGCCCGATGCAAAAGTGTACAATTTTTTCAGTTGGAAGTAGTCGCCCTTTCCCTCCACATTGCTGCCGGGGAATGCGCCCTGAAAACTACTTGGTTGTTCAAGTGGAAGAAAAGCGCAGCCCGTCCGTAGGGGAGGAGTTTCTACTGAAAAACGACACTTCATTCACCACCATGCTATTCTTCACCCTCAAGCCACCACGCCACGCATGAAATGATTAGAACAAAATGGAAAATGATAAATACTAAAACCCAAACATTATTAATTGATTACTTTATTCTTTTATTATTGAAGAAATGACCCAAAACAGGAGTGGTCCCTCCCATCAGCTAAAGTTGCCTGTGCCTATTTTAAGTAAAAAATAAGCCCAAATTATGTGTTTCCTTAGTTATGTTTTATTGGAGTTTAAGTGAACTTGAGCAGCAGTCTATCATGTGGTGTCTGTGATATCTCCAGTATTGTTGAGGCGAGCACCAGAGACCACATTGTCTCCATGTGTGTGGAAAAAAATGACAGGCCAGGCTTTAGTGAGAAAGTCATAATTACACACTGCCGTGTAAATTGCACGTCTGTGTGTTCTGAAACAATACGCTGGGAAAGACTATAACACCTGGGATGAGCATGGCCCATTATTGCACAACTACAGGCGTGACAGCCAGGCGAAGAGCCTCTGAACATCCAGGCCTCTTCTCGCTTGACTGAAATACATGGCCTTATTGTTGATTTGAGGAACAGGATCAGGGGCCCGGTTTTGCAAGCAGTCTTGGAAGAAGGGAAGTGGTTGCAACTTTTTTTTTCTTTGTTCCTGTGGAGTAACCTACACATAAATCTTAATCATGACTGGGAGATGTGTTTTAAAGAAATGCAGTGTTTGTTCACTGTGCATTCAGAGTTGCAAAGCTTTCCAAGGTGTAACACACAGCTGTCGTGTTCCTTTGAGATTGTGCGGAATATTTCCCTGGCCCATCTGATCTGCAACTATCTCAGTCTCACTCCAATGGATTTCAGAATTGTCTTTGCTTCTGATGCAATTCGATAGGCTTCCCCTGTTTGAGAAAAGAAGTCATTGATGTTGTCGACTGCGTGTCAGCAAGCTGAGGGTTGACTGACAATTCAGCAGTGTCTCCACGGGCCTCATTAGATCCCCACTCCTCCTGGGTGTTTGTGTGTGCGTGCACGCCAGCGTGTGTATTTGTATTCAGTTAAAAGTAACATATACGGTTGTTGCATACAGCATCTTCTATGAATCGTATACAGGGTAGTTATGGGTTGTGGGTTTCTTGTACACAGAAATACACATGCTTGCACTTGCATGCACACACAGGTGAATATTTGCCCTCAGGGTACATATCATTGCTTTTCTGGGCTACAGTATGCAGGGAATGTGAGAGAATGCATTTTCCAAATGATGCCCAGACAAGATGCTCATTTTGTTCATCCAGATTTATGATGCAACCCTTTAGTTTGAGACTGACCCACAATATCGTTTTTTATACCCAACGTTTTTTTTCTAAATGTACCACACGTCAGAGATGTAATGGACTGTGTGTGTCCCAGCAGGTGTAATTACAATAATACAGTGCTCATGCACCATAGCCTCATAAATGATTAATAAAGAAATCAAATATTAAAACAAGTCAACATAGAAAAATAATAACGACGTGCATAAGCAGTTGCTGAACAGGAATATCTCTTAAATACTGACACTTCTCACACACGCATAAGTTTCAGCAGTGTGCTATTAAGCACCACTGGCATGCAGTAAGTAGACTGTTGTTCGCAGTAAGCTGTAACAGCACAGTGAGATATAACACTTCTGTGATAAAAAAAAAAAAAAAATCCAGTGTATCTGAAATGTTTTATTCCAAAGTGAGAGAGCCACCATTTCAAAAACAAAAAGATGCCTATTGTTACAAAATGGTTGCTGGCGTGAAAATCAAGCACAATAATTGATTGCTCTTAGCTTTGTTTAGTGTTTGACGAGCCTCATACTGATTTATTTATCAAAGCAGCTACACTTTTTCTTCTAGGAAAACCTGACAGGCGAGTATTTGATGAAAATGAATTTCCTCATACCTGCAGAACGTGAAAGAGGATTATATCTCTTTCATATTTACCTACGTCTCCTTCCCCTCTCTATATAACTGCCTTGTTGGAGTGGGATTGGTTTTAACTGGGAGTTGATGAGGGGTCAGGAGAGATGCGAACAGCCACAATCTTAGCCTGGGGGCAGATTGACTGGTGGCCAGAAAATTTATTCAGAGGGTGCTGTCCCCGCATCTGCCTTACTTTGAAGTTGCTCTCTCAACTCTGGCTTGTCGTACGTGACTGGCCCCCCCACTCCCTTTACTAAAGAGAATGCAAAAAAGCAGAGATGGAGCACTCGTGTGTCGATACCCATGCATGTGTTTCTCTGCGTGATGTGCGCCCGGCTATGAGTGTTTGTGTGGTACTATATGCGTGCATGTGTGTGTGTGTGAGAGAGAGAGACAGTGAGAGTGGAAGGGAGCAGGCAGGAGAGGGAGAGATGCTGTGTGCCAATCCATACTCGCTTTGGAGAATTCAAGGTCATCCTTTCATGTTTTGCCAACCACCGGTCAATCAGTTTCCAATCAAAGTGGTGCGTAATTCAGCAGTAATTCCCATCTCCTCATCGCGTTTTTTCGCCTCACTGTTTCAGAGGTGTTAAAGCATTTCCCCTTGTCTTCCCTCTGATCTGCTGCAGTGTGTCCAACCTGTCTTGCCAGGCCAAATCCGCCCTGTCAAGCTCTCTAATGATACTAGTTAAAGTGTGCGGAGGACATGTCAGATCACACAATGTGCTACTGCTGCGTCCATCTATCTCACTTCAGGAGAGTTAGGCCTCACTTGATTGTCTTCGAAGCATACCCAAGTCATGTTCTTTTATTAATCCAAAGAGAATGAATGTCTCAATTCGGTTTGGTGCAGCTTGAATATCCGCAGATGGAGCAAAAAACATTGGCCAAAACAAATCTGGAATGATTGTAACAGATGTGGTCTCATATCTTTGTATTTATGTTGCTGCTTTTCACATGCTTTAATTACAGTATGTAAAACACATCGTTGTCCACCTGTTAGGCAGTTTTTATCCAAAAAATGCCTAATCCCATGCTTTCAAATAATTCTATATTAGTCACTCACTGGTGTGGATTAATCCATGATATCTATATGTTTTAAACATCCTGAAATGCATTTTCCCTCGTATATATATATATATATAAACATTAAGCGTGTACCAACTTTCTTTCAGACATAACAGAAGGATCAACAGATTTAAAAGACTAAACATTTGTCTTTTCAACCAAAGGGCAGAATCCATTACAGATGAAATTACAAAACTTGTTTGCATCACCACATTAGGTCAGCTCCTCAGTCATCACACTAAGTCTGGATGGGAGTGCCTCATGCAATCATGGATCTCACAAAAATAACCTCATATCGGTTTTAATCCACAGAAAGGTCCCCTTTCCAGGCTGGTATGGGCGTATATGGCATTTAAGACTGTGTGAGGATATGATTAGATGAAAGTTTTTACTGCCTAAAGGGTGTAACTGAAACACTAAACGTTGCAAAGAAGGGAAAATAAAAGAAAAAAGAAAGTTTTAGTCCCGCCCTTCTCCTTCTCCCTTGTGTTTTGTTGAATTTGTAGTATCCTTTTCCAGAAGGGTCTTGTTTTCAAGACAAGAAAGTGTTTACCTGCAGAAAAAAACACTCAATGAAGGCATCATACTTCATAATGACATGCGTGTTGACTGTGTTAAATTAAACTAAATTAGAATTGTGCAACAATAACATTTAATGCAGTGTGATTCAGACTGAATTAACACATTTCTGTCCAGTGCTTCAACTGCTCAGACTCCAAGATAATGAATGAATGAGTGAACCAAATGAACGAATGAACATTGCCTTAACATAGGCTAATCAATGCAGCTCGTGCAAAGGGTGTAACTTTATAAGACATCAAACATGTCATAGGTCTTCTAGTGCGTATTTACATGGTTGCTAAGAAGTGCCCGCTCACGCCTCTTTACTGAAATACATGTTCATGTTTTCTGTATTGCAGAGGATGCTTTTAAGGAGCATTATTTCTGAGAACTTCAAAGCCTGCCAAAAGCACTCTCCTTTTGGAGTGTGCAGCAGCTTGAAAATGTACTTATATTTTCCAAATGGACAGGAAGAGGCCCTCACTGGTATTGAGGTGATGCTAATGCAGTGTGACGATAGCTTTTCAGTGTAACTCGGTTTACAGCACAAAACACAGCCTTTATTAAAAACTATTAATCTTTTACAGGCTTGATTTTATATTCACTTTAATTTCCCATCATTTTAATTACAAGAAGACAAATATACTCTTTATTTTGCTGTGTCTATATGGAAATCTGTCTTTTATGGCTTAAGGAAAAAAACAAGCACAGCCAACAGGTCCTCATGGACACTATTTACTATGTACTATTTACCTTGTGACTACAGTAATTGTGAACAAAGCCTGAGTCAGACTCTTTCCAAATGCTGCATCCAGGTTTTTTGCTATTGCCTGGTTTTATCGATCAAGTTTGCTGGAAAGCTCCAGCTCGCAACTTCACAGTCATCAACTGTCCATGTTTTCTCAGCTGAGGACGCACTCCGCCGCTCCTCTGAGGATTGGAGATTCTTTCCTGCGATGCAAACCCTGCCCAAGTGAGAGGCTGTTGACTTTATTTAATATGTCCGCCAGATTTTTACGAGCATTACGCAAATGAAATGGTTTGCATTATGCGTGAACCATACATTCCGCAGAGGCATGCATGGCTGCAGACAGCTGGAAGTAACTCGAGCCCCTCGGTCACTTATCAGCCCTGGTATCCCTGCCATTTCCCATAGCCATCTTCAAGCCAGAAGAATCCAGCCATTGTTTTCATCTCTGTGGGCTCTGTGTTAACTCAGCAGTGCCTCGCTGATTGTTGCAGAGATATTAAAGAAAATGGTAGATTTGTCTTTGTCCATATAACCCTGTCTTGTGACATCCAAGCTCTATGTGTGTGTGTGTGTGTGTGTGTGTGTGTGTGTGTGTGTGTGTGTGTGTGTGTGTGTGTGTGTTGAGGGGGTTCTACTTGATGCAGTTGTAGAGAGCAGCTGCACCTGCCCTGTATGTCAACAACGGGGTCTGGAGCAGACACTCAAGAAGAGAGGTGGCTTTCACACCACTGGCCTCACTGAAGCTGCTTACTTTCCAAAGACAACAATGACCACGCTGCTTTGCTGCGCCACAGAGCTTTTAGGCTCTATAGACTTGGCGCCTGGTCTGTGTGGCCTCGAGATTATCTCCCGACTGAGCCCTCTACATACAAGCTTATTGGACTTCCTCATGTCCCCTTGTTTTCGTGGCTCTAAAGTTTCCAGGATGGATTTTTGACTGTCTGTTTTACACATAGAGACAGGATCCCCTGTGGGGGTTGTTAGGAGGTTACAGGGGGGTTGTAAAGGGGTCAGGGAGAAACTGTCAGTCTATTTCCTTTCTCTGGCCTTGGGAAACTGCACCACAAGTCTTTGGCATATTTTTAGCGTCCTTGCTGGCTTTTGTCTGTGTGTATCCACAGGAGAAGATAAAGTAATTCCCAGTCCATGAGGACTTTTGTTTTTCACATGGATTACTTATTATTAGTGCTGTGGGTTTTTTACCCTCTCCAGCTATAGAATGAGCATGTCCAGCACACTATCGGAACAATGCGAAGGGTCTGGAAACCATCATCTTTATGTGTTGGTGCGTAAATCTTTCTTCTGTAGAATCACTACACAACACTGCTGGTGGTTGAATGTCTACAGCTGGTAGCGTGTGCACAATCACAGGAGGCAGGGTTGCTGTGGAGAAAGGAAAGCTTTTAATGTGTTTGTGTTGTATTTCTTGTGTCAACCAAAGTCTATACATTGGATATGAATTACTGGACATAGGAAGTAATGAGTTAACTGAGATCTACCATGTCATACATCTGTATTGATTTGGGCTCAAATTATGTGATAAATATCAGTTAGATTAGATCATTTGTCAGTTTGGGATAACACATGTTCTTGTTTCTAAGCTGTGAGGGAGTAAATACTCTCTCTGGAAAGTACAGATATATTTTCCTGATACTTTGAATGATGTTATTAATTCAGAGGCTAATATGTGCTATGTTTTGCTGTTGTTTTGGCAGCGTTCTCTTTGCAAGGAACTGAGTCATGTTGATCTGAGGAAGCATCTGACCTCTAAGAACAAAAAATTGACATGATTATAGAGTTCCAAGAGAAATTGCATGAGATGAGTCAGATAATTAAGTAAAGCACAAAACCATCTCTTCGAGGTTAGGGCAGGTGATCAAATAAACCTGCTGGGCAGTCATGCACATTTACATTCAGACAAATATTTACAGAGAATCACCTCAACGGAGCCATTGCCCAGATAATATTGCTCTCAGACATGTCTTACCTGCTGCACCACATTTTTTCTTGTGTTATCTCTTGGTACATCAACACCTCTAACTGTCTGTCTGTCTCGCTCTCTCTCTTTCTCTCTCTCTCTCTCTCTCTCTCTCTGCAGCTCATTCCTTCCACCATTTTATAAACCACCGAACATGTTGCTTTATAGAGTTTACATCATCTTTAAACCAGATTAGTAAATAATCTAGATTGTTATTACCCTTTGGGTTCTGGCGACAGTCGCTATTTGTGTTATCACTCATGCGCTTCAACATTATATAGTAAGTGTTGCTAGTACAGTGTGTCTTCTGAAATAGACTGTGGTGAGAGAAGAGAAGTTAGTTGTGAGAAGAAGAGCTACTGTAAAAGCCCTCAGAGTGAAGAAAACCACTTTGAAGATTACGTGTACACAGAAAGCATGTTTAACCACATTCAAATGATCTTAACCAGACTGTTTTTCTTGCTTTCTAACTCCACAATACAATTATCACTCGCCTAATGCGACAGTACGTGCCAGTAAAAATAAGTCATTTCTGTTTTGCCATGGCCCACCTCTCGATATAATGCTAGACTCTGCAGCTGCACTGTGCTGTGCAAAACAAACAGTGAAATGCAGCTGGGCTCCTCAAGACAGCAAATGGGGAATTTTAATCCCATTTTTTTTCTTTGGCACCAGTTAGATTTATTTGGTCATAAAGAAAGAAAAAGCACCCCACCATCTGAGAGGGATTGGGAAGTGAGAACGCAAATTATGCCAGAACCCCAGTTGCAGACTTAGAAACACAACAGGCCAGGAAATGAATCCCCAATAGGTCAAAGTGCTCAGAGCACAGAGGAGTCTAATTAACTCAGATAGTGACACATTACTGGGATACCTGGGCAGCTCTGTTCAGCCTGTCATTCTTACAGAGAACTCTAAGAACAGACTGAATATGCTGCAGTGCAGATTTTTACAGTGATATCATTCACAGCAACAATTTTATCACCATGAGGCACATAAGCACTACAGCCAAAGGCTAACCTACACGTGTCTCTCATCCATTCCGTGCAGCGCGGTCTGAAAACAAACTATCCAGAGAGCCTCAAACCATTTCCAGCTGTCACGTCCCCGCTCCAGTATAACTCCTAACCTGATATGACAGGGCAAGACGAGGTGAGGATCAGGCCTCGAGGAAGATTCATAACATGTAACTCAAACTATGAGCATTATATTCATAATTGCCTGTGGTTGAAAAATGAAGATGGCCGAGTGCTGCACCTATTGTCTCTCATGTTACCTTCATTAACTTCTCATCTTACATCAAACATTTCAAGTCTTCATACAATACAATAACAAGTCAATAACAATGAAAGTGTAGTGTTGGAATGTAACACGTACATTTAATTACAAATTCTAAGAACTTTTTACTTGAGTGCTTTCATTTTATATTGTTATTTTATACTTTTGCTCAACTACCTTTAAGACATAAATACTGTACTTATCACTCCATTACATTTATTTGACAGTTGCAGTTACATGTCACTTTGCTGATTAACATTTTACCACAGGGGCTGTTTGTCTGCATAACAGATCCCTTTTTGCAGATAATATAGCGGTTGTACTTAAACAAGTATTAACTCTCTCTTTTAGCTCTGTTTTTGGTCTGGAAATTTCTGGCTCTTTAGCTGCTAAATGCTCACCAGCTGGTCTCTAAAGGTGTTTGTTGTGTACAGTGGGTTTTTACAGTTTTTCACTAAAAACTGCTGCCTGCTTCTGTGGCAGGACATGACACTATGAGAGCTGTGAGAGTGAACCAAAACAGAGAAGTTGTATTACACTGTACTACAGTAAACTGAAACTCACTATAAAGCCCAGAGGGGAGAGGAGCTGCAGGTTCTGGTGATAATTCTCTATAAGATCATCAATATAAGCAATCATTTTCTAATTGTCATGTTATCATTTGATACATTGTAATAATAATAAAGAGTACAGGACAATATTTATATTTACAGTGTTTTTACATTGTTGTTGCTACTTTTTACTAAAGTAAAATATTTTTATATTTCTTTCTCCATTGCTTCACCATCCACCATTGCAAATCTGCTAATAATTAATATTGGTAATTAGGTGTAATTTTGACCTATTAGTGGGAAAAACTGTAGATAATGTCTGTTGTCTGTTATCTGTTTGCGCTATACATCAAATGTAAAACATAGATGAAAATAAACTTTGGGGACAGATCCAGAAAGGATCACAGCCTTTTGTCGAGGTGCTGTGGATAGAAATCCACTAGAAATATGCAACAAGCATCTGGAATATTGTTCAAAGCTCCAGTTAGCTTAGCTCCATAAAAAAGATAAATGTGTCCACATGAATATCCAAAGAGTAGCATGTCGACTCATCCCATTCCTCCAGTGAACTGAGGCACAAGACAGTCTCCAGGCCCTGAACGTATTTGGTTCGAGTGCAAAAAATATATAAGACTTTTGCTTAAAAGCCTTAAAAAAATGTCACAGGAAATATTGTATGGTTGCTGTTTCACACTCAAACGGATGCACATCTTAGAGTGTGCTGTCAGTTTGTATGTAGTCTCAATAGAGGTGTAAGAAGTTTGCGTCTGCTGTTATGGGGCGACATATTAAATCAGGCTGAAAAAACAGCATTTATATGGCTGTTTATGTGCTATGCTGTTTAAAAGGTCACTGCAATCAGAAGCATGTATCTGCTCCATAGTCTCAGCCAGTGTTTAAGCTCTGTCGGTGGTTGAAGTATAACATTTGTGTGGTGACAACTGTTACAACACAACTATTCCTTTCTTGGCTTTTTTTTCTTTAATGATGTGCCTTACCCTCTGTTAGCTGCTTAGATTGAATTTCCCATTTGTTATATAGAAAATCTTGTGGACTAAATCCTCCATTTAAGATATGCAAAGAACGCACGCAAGGAACAGAGCTCTACACATAAAGAGCGTACTAAAGGCAATCAGGATGTTCAATATGAAATGGTCAGTCAGAGCATTGTCCTGATTTCATTTCCTGAAACTCTTGATAATGACTGGGATTTCGAGTGAAAGACAGTGTGACAAGAGAGGGGAAAAAGAAGCAATTTTAATGTTTTGTTTTTTAAGGGGTGCATGTGTGGAGGGGGATGTCTAGCTCTTTATTATGCCTCACTATCCAACCTCTTACCACCCCTTTTGGGCCTTTAGGAGCATCCTGTGACTCCCGACCTCCTGGACAATAGAGGCCAGGACGTTTCCCAGTGAGCAGCAATGGAGCCAACAACAGGAACATGAGGGGTGCTCCTGGGAAACAAACTGTTTATTGTGCAGCAGGATGGACAGCCCCCCATGTCCCAGTCACTTACTTTCACACACAATTACAGACGCTAGCTACACACCTCTGCACAGTAAAATCCTGTGAAGCGACAGGTGGCTGCTTTAATACCTCTGAAACATGTAGCGACAGTTCTATTCAAATCTCCCATATCTTCTGAGGAGGTGTGTGTGTGTGTGTGTGTGTGTGTGTGTGTGCTTGGCTGTAACAAAACCAGAAAGATAACAAGGATATTTGCATTGGACCTTTATTTATTTATTTTTCTATGAATCTACTCTCTTTGTAAATGTCCCAGGATTTGGGACCGCATTGTTTAAACTCTTGCTTTCTCCTTCATTTCTGCACGGGCTCAGATAATATAAGTTTATATTTAGTCCAACTGTCTATTTGATAACAGTACCAAGCCATTTGTTGGTGCTGTCACTGCCTGTCTGTTTCAGAGGAAATCCCTCCTTTGTCTCTCAAGGAAGCTCAGCAAACTGGGAAAACCTGAATTTGACATCATACATCTCAAACAGCTGGAACACATTTGATTACGGAGGGCCACCGCTAAGTGTATTAGTCAACACTCTAGACTAGTTATTACCTAAGCTCTGGAGACTACACATTGCAAGAGCAGCACAGTTTTCAGAGCTGTCAATCACCGTGCCAGAAATGTGGTGCAACACAGAGACACAGAAGGCTCTGGGGATTGGTCTTTAAGTGCTTAACCCCAAAGGATTACTGGTTCTTTATGACTATATGTGTGGTTTGTGCCTGTTCTCCACATAATGCACATCTGATAAGGGTGGATCAGAGGTGATAGACACAGGGGACTGGATCTGGGCTCATTTTTTTTTTTTGCTCTCACTGGAGAGACATAAAATCCTGATAATCAGAGAAGAATTAAAAAATAACCCATAAATCATTTGGGAGATGATGAATCCATAAATCTAACTTGCTGTTACATATTGTTTTATTCCAAATGTAGAAAGTAAAGTATGTTTGGACAAGAATCTTCCACATTTAATTCACCACATTTGGCTGAATTAACATTCCCAATTAAGATGCAAAACATATGATAAGATTTCAATCTGATGCACAGCCATAGTTTTAACTACCCAATATAATATGCTTTTTAAACAACACTGACAGCACTCTTTTTTGATACTTGTTTAATACAAGTATAAACACTGTTATTCAGCAAACAAGTCATCAGTCAGCCTGAAAACACTAAACTGAAGTATTATTTTTGTGCTTGTAAATGAGACATCCCGTAACCAGCTATGCAATTAGGCCAATAACTCCTTCAGAGTTTTCTATGGTCACAGTTAAAGCATATAATGCCATTTAATAAGCACATCTTTGAAGCTATAAATGTTTATATGATTGCATAATTTAAACCTTGTAAGCCAAAACAACCAAACATTCAGGCATGTACCAGCTTGTTTTAATGTCCAAAACACAAGAGGAAGACAAAATGAAGCTACAGAAAGCTCTAAAAAGATTTGAGGAATAATTCTGAGATTTTGTAGGTCAAAGGCCACCTTAACACTGACAAGCAAAATCAAATCACAGCTAAGGAAATGGGCCATGAAACACTGATTGCTCCATACATAATGACCCTTTTTCCAGTTGCTTAGCTCAAGAATTATTTGATTGTGCAGAGTGCTGACTTCACTGCAAACATGAGCACTGCTTGCACATATTGCCTGAGTGTATAATCAAATCAAGACCATTGATACAAGGAGTGAACAAATATCTCTTAGTATGTGGGAACAATGGATCTTTGTTCCATCAGAAAGCTAATACACTGACCGAAGGTAGAACACCTCTGGGGACTGTGAGCCCAGCTTGTGTTCAGCATTAATTGGTTGCGCTTTTATTGGATAATTTAGACATTAACAAGATCCATTTAAGTTAATTTTGAAAATGACAGTGAGCATATGTGCTTTGTCATGGCAACCATGGAAAAAGTGCCACCGAGAGGCACATCCTTAAGCTCAGACACGGCTTTAGCCTAATTGCCACAATAAGTTAAATGCTTTCTCTTATACAATGGAACTTCTACTAATGATGATTCATGTGACCAAAAAGACAGATCACTGGAGTCTGCTGAGTCCATGGTTTCAAATAACATCACTATAGGCTATATTCCTCATGAGACAGGTCAACTAAGCTCCTACCCCCACCCGTATCATTCCCGGTCTGACACATTCACGCCTTGACTCATACATCAATTCGGAACTTGGGGCAACAGTCCGGTAACTAAAAACTTAACTTCTGGGTATAGGTGGGAAATTCCCCATACAGTGATATGTTGCCTTATAGAAACACAAACATTGCTTGTTTATTGGTTTGAAGGTTTACAAGGTCACATCACCCCGTAACTGAAGGACTCGCGAGTGTATCTGTCAACTACAAACCCTATAGGTTTAAAGTGCACAGTAGCAAGCAAACCAATGCGATTTGAGATTTCAGAGGAAACTACAGTAGGGTGACTGTGGGAGGCTTTGTGAACTGAGGCTTCAAGCCAACAAAGTGTGGGCTTGACTGTGTCTGAAAACCTCATGCTGATAAATGGCCTCTCCAAGTAGACAAACTCAGAACACAAGGCCCCTGCTGCACAAGACCCAAACTGCTACCTCTGCTGCTGGCTGAATCTGATTACAGGCAGGCCCCGAGGACAGGCAGGTCATTGAGAGCACAGAGATGAGCAAACAATAAGATATTATCTGAAGGAATCTTCAGCTTTCCAAAAGAAAATGGTCTCTCTCAGTGTCACATTGACGATAGGATCCTCAACCTGACACTGAATCAGCCATTTAAGAAGAATGAACACTGCAACCCATTCATACATACCCACTAAAATAATGAGAGCTCTTTTTTCACTCTTGTTTAAGACATATAAAGGGACGCTCATGAGGCTTTGCGAGACAAGGCTGTGCAGAAACCGGAGCATGCAGCTGACTCAGATGAATATGCCTTTACAATGATTGGGTATTGAATGAACAATTATATGTCTTCTTTTTCTTTATTCTTATGTTCTTGTAAATAATACACGTGTTTGGCTTCATTGTACTTTCCTGCTCCACTGTCATGCACTTTTGCACTTGAACAAATGGACTTGAAATCAAAACATTTAATAAATCTATTGGTTCTGAATGTGCAACATTCAATTTGATAAATGACTATAAATCTTGCAAAAATGTTTTCCGGGTCGAAGCTGTACCTAATCTATTGTGATCATGTCTTTCCTGTGTTTTTTGCTCTTTTCAAATAGTGACATCTTGTGGACACCTGGCCTCAGTTATTGTGTTGAAGTCATAGTATGTGTTTAAAAGTCATGTATAACACTGTTGTTACACCACTGCCGTCCTATCTCTATTATTAGTGCTGTGAACTTGATGGTAAAGATGATGATGATTGTCACCATGATGCTTTAATTACATTAAATGTTTTTACACAAATAAAAAATAACTCTTGATCTAAGGCAGCGTGTGATGGTGTGGTAAACGGAAGGGACAGAATTGGTAGACATGGAAATATAGGTAGGTATCCACAAATTCCTGGAACACTTGTGTGGAATTTTGCTTCATAGCGTAATACTGTGATAAATATGTAATTTTATTCAAAAGGAACGTCAACTGCAGTTGTTTTGTACAATTAATTATTGTGGTTATCTGTCCTACTAATTGTCGTAGTCATATAATTTAGATTTTGAGAAATGGATTGTGTCAAAACACAAAAAAAGAAAAATTTATTTAGAACTACAACTATGGAAGTTGTAATTGTCAATTCACGATGTTGGAAAAGTCTCGCGATGTTACCAAAACTGTTTGCCAGGCACGAAGAGGAGTAGGGATGAGAAGAGAGAGCAAAATATCTCGGTCGTTCTGTAGCTAACCTTAAAGAAAAAACAAGATTTAACACACCGTTCCTCGCATAGGCTGTATTAGAAACCAAAAGCCCTAAGCCTGCTTTATGTTAGACGTGATTTCCTGATTATTATTAAGTGCTAACTGTTAGCTGACAGGCTACCTAGCATAGCCATTGATGCAATGGCGTTGAAAAGAATTCAGAAGGTGAGTGTGTATTTCTTTCATGTGCTAACCTTCTAGTAGAGTTATTTTTCTGAGTATGGGGCCCTCTGCACGGATCACACCAGTGAGTTGCCCTTTCTGTAGCTCGACTTCGCCTGACTTGCTTTTTGTTCTCCTTTTAAAAATAATTAATAGACAAAGACGAGCTAACAACTGGTGGCCCTGTTGGTGCATTGCTACAGTAATGTTAGCTATCAACAACCACTCAAACAGCGCCATTATTTTGACAGCTAGCGTTACGTGTCGTTTGTGTTTGATGTATTTTTAATTTCTGACATTTATCACTTTATCAATAATTCAATAAGGATGGCTAGCGTTAACTAATAAGCTAAACAAGTATTTTCGCAGTGCAGCGCTAGGCTAGCAGTAAGATAACGTTAGTAGGTGCCTTGGTATTTGGTTTGACTGATTGATATGTACTGGATTTGCTAATAACTTTTCAGTTGTCTGTATCCTTGTGGTTGGTCACTAAGAGTATGGTTGTTGATGTGTTTAGTCGCTGAATGACAGCTGCTTGCTGGTTGCCAAAATTGAACCCTAGTGTCAGTGTTGCCATATATGGAATAGTAAATGGGGCATTGGAGCAGGCCACGGTGTGTATTTATATAACAGAAAAGATACACTTCCTGTAGAGAGATGTTAAATAACGGGCTTAATTTCTATTTAACCATCTGTTGTTTTGCTGCCTGTGCTCATCGTCATTTCATAAATAGTATGTAATGGGGTTGTTGATACATTAAATTGATTTTAACATCGTAGTCCTCGCCTTTTCTTTGGTTATATCTGTAGAGCATACTTGTTTCTTTTTATTGAGCTTTGTAACTTTGTAGTCTACCTCTGTGGGTTAAATTAAACTCATGACTAAAATGTTTATGAAGTCATCGATCCTTAAACCACCATTTACATGTCAACAGCACTGGATCATGACTGTGCAGCAAACATGGCTGCCACTGAAGACACTGGTAGTAAATACAAGACTCAAATTTGGCATTCAACCCCCCAAAAGTTATCCCACTGTACATAAAGCCAGACATTATATGACTTAATCCCCAGTGATGTTTCAAAGCTATACTTCTCTCTGAATATCTCAGGATAAATGAAACTTATTTTAAAATAAATATAATTTGTCCATGATTCATCATTTTGACATATCGTGCATAGGCACTATTGGTGCATTGCTGTGGTTCAAGCATCAGCATATTGTTCTGAACAAATAAAAGAAACACACTGTTTGTAAACCAACAAATCTTGCCTTGCCTTTAGGAACTGTCAGACCTGCAGAGGGACCCACCTGCTCAGTGCTCTGCTGGACCAGTTGGAGATGATTGTAAGTAGTTAGTTGCCTGAACATAATAATGCCTTATTGCTGTGTATAAAGTTTTTTAAGATCACATCACTTGAGTATGTCAGTCAGGGGTTTGCATCCAAATGTGTATACTAAAGGCATTATTAATCTTTGTTTGCCCCCCCCCCCCAGTGTTTCATTGGCAGGCAACAATAATGGGTCCGGTAAGTGAAACAGTCTCTTTACCAAAATGAATTATGATTGAACTATGCAAGAAAGCCATTGGAATTGCTATTGACAAACTTATCTTGTTTCTATTTTTATTTCAACAGAGTGACAGCCCATATCAGAGTGGAGTGTTTTTTCTCACCATTCACTTCCCGACAGATTACCCCTTCAAACCACCCAAAGTGAGTAAGGGTCTGCCTAGTGTGTCACATAACGTGGCACACATTTCAGCTAATACTTGTCATTATTATATTTTAATGTGTTAAAGGCAACTGGCTTCAGTGGAAACATTACAACATTATTTTCCTGTTTTGTCACAGGTTGCTTTCACAACAAAGATTTACCACCCAAACATCAACAGCAATGGAAGTATTTGTCTGGATATACTGAGATCACAATGGTCACCTGCACTTACAGTATCAAAAGGTAAGAGCTAATACAAGATTTGAACTAGTGTCTGATATTTTCATTTATTAAGCCTCAGCGTACACAGTACTGGGGCCCTGACTCAGCCAGTGAAGGTCTGACAAGTCTATAGAGGAGAGGATGTGGCAGTTGCCACTATGACTCTGCTCAGGGTGGCAAACTGGTAAACATTCAGCATCTACATTTGAACATAATACACAATTTACAAAATGCATAACTGCAGTTTGTTGAGACTGTTGAGAATCCAGATGATAAAGCCTTTAATATATTGTAATTTTTTTCATGTATATTACATTTTCAGTTAAAATCATACCTTAGATTCCCTTTAGGACTATTTAGAGTCTCAAACTCGATTACCTTTCAGTTGTACTTTGACTGAAGTCCAGGCCTCTTATATGCACTCAGATGGTATTTAGTATTCTTCCTTAGCGCTAAGATACTGCACTGTATATGTGAGACAATCTAATTTCTTGCCACATTGCAACATACAAAGACCTCTGACTTTCAGGTACATTTGACACGTGAATGTTTATATGTCAAAAGACTTGCAAATGGAATCCAGTATCAAATTAAGTTGTGAAATTCTTTTAAATTTCATAGATTTTTTTAAAATAGCATATAATAAAATCAAAGTATGAATAAATTAATCTGTACATATTTGATCATTACAATAATATTCTCAAGGCACAAACACACAATTATATTTGAATTGTGATGGTTATCTAAAGATTTCAAAATCACACCTGTTCAGTTACTACTTTATACATAGACTGTTGATCTTTTTTATATTATTTATACTTACTGTATTGTGTCTGATGGCAGAATAAAAGTACACCTGTGCTGGTGTTAGAAGTAGAAAAGTCTGTCTACAAAACATATGTTGCATTTGCAACTAAATAACCCCCCTCATTATCACACTGAGATTCTGTTCATGTATTCTAAATACTTTCTGATTCATTCTTCCACAGTATTATTGTCCATCTGCTCTCTTCTTTGTGATCCAAACCCGGACGACCCACTGGTACCAGAGATCGCCCATACATACAAGGCTGACAGGGAAAAGTGAGTGTACCTCCCACTTTGCTCAGCTTTGCTCATGCTGACTCGTTATTTTTGGTGATAAGTCTTCAAGTTCACCTGAAATCTATTCCAAACTTTGCTTGTGTTTTGCAGGTACAACAAATTAGCAAGAGATTGGACACAGAAGTATGCAATGTGAGAATGCCAGGGAGATCAAAATACAAATGAGAACAAATGAAACACGTTTGATTTGTAACTTGAGGCAAATGAGCAACAGAGGGGAAAAAAAAAAAAAACTAGACAACAGCCCATCTTTTGGAGGAGTAAGCGATACAATGAGGTACAGTGCCACCTGGCTTTCCATGTGCTGAGCTGCTACCATGTGCTGTCCTTCATGACTTGTATGGATCTGCTGAGCAGGACCTGATCGGCTCCTTGCAGTGCTCCCATATGGAATACCGGAAACTCTTCACAGTCCATGCCACCACACTCAGACTTTAAAACTGTTACTCCTGCTATTGTGATCATCATCACTATCATTGTTGCTATCCATACGCATCATTTTCACTGTCCATGAGTCATATCATTGTTCATTTCAGAGGTACTGTCTGTGTCCCACTGGATATCTTGTTATTACTGTACTTCCATGTATTTAGTGGCCTTTCTGTGTTATTATTTTTGGTATATGTGCAATTGAGGCAGAATGTTCCCTGTTCAACACAATGGTGCAGTGCCATTACCAGCAGCTGATTTGTTGGCACATACTGTCTCTACCCCAAAACAATGTGAAAAGATGTAAAGAACCACTGGTCTCTATCACCCACTGCATTTTTAATTGCAACAGTATTTAGTGGTTCTGAAGACACTGGAGAGCTGCTGTTAGGAGCTTGCTGGCCCTCGCCTTTATCGTTGTGGGGTGCCATAGGGGTGAATGTCAACTTCCATTTTTCTCATGCATGCTGTCATTGCCCTGATATCCCGTATAAGTAACCACCCACGGCTGGTGTCCATAGTGCACAAAATACTACTGTTGTTTGACTTGTTACTTGTTCTGTAGCTATGAACATAGCTCCTCTTTGGCATATAGCTAAGTTGTGTGCCACCTCCTCAGTACAGTTACTCAGGTATTTAACCAAATCATCAGCCTTTACGTGCAGTGACCCATGGTGAGAAAAATGACCAGTGCTCATATCATCAGGCTTCTAAAAATTAGTACTGATGATCTCTGTTCACTGGATTGTTCATATAAAAGAAATCAATCACTCTTCCTGAAGAGATAAATTGATCAAAGACAGATCAGCACTCCTGAAGTTCTTTATGCATATAGGCCTAGATGCACAAAAATATGCTGTCTCAGAAAATGGCGGTTTGTCACAGAGGGTTTTTCATTATACCTCCACTTTTAATCACCATTTCTATTTATTTTTGAATAACACTTGGATGTGTACAGCTTTTAAATGATGCTGTTAAACACATGCTACTGTTTTTCTAGAATAAAATGGACTTTGGTTGCAGCTGGTGTCACTTATACTTAAAATGGGAGCTTAACAGATGTAACCTTTTGCAGAACCTTGTAATTTGAAGTTGTGCATTTTGTTACTTGAGGTGAATAAATACAGTAACTTGCCATGACAATTAAGTATCAGGTGAAGTTTGTCAGCATTTCTTTATCTTGATATCGGGTCTGCAAAGGTTTGTTTTGTTTTGGGATTAATAATCCACACTGACGGTAAAACAGTTTGTCTGGGTGATACATTTGTGACCTTTTGTATTGTATCTTGGAAAGCTTTAGTTGTAGGCATTTTTTTTCATGTCAGCAGAATTTAACATGATTGTGATGTGTCATAATGTAATATTAGTTTTAATATAATCTATTGTGACTGTTGGATAAAGTAGTTAGGAAATGCTATGTTTTTATTTTATTTTATCAAGGCTCATAATGTGCCGATGCTGCCAATATAAAGGGAATTATTTGATGTTATGAGGGGAAGAAATGTTGACATTGAGGCGTTGTTTCATCCAGAAAGGTCCATAGTAAAACATGACAAATTTAGAAGCTTTGATTGTAGAATTAACACCATGGTTTAGGCGTCAAATATAGATTTTCAGCATTGTTAGCTGCTGTAGAAAAAATGTCAAAACAAGTTGTCCTGAAATACAGTATATACTTAAAGGTTTTGAAAATATATCCTCTAAATGCAGTGAAAGTTGTTTTTTTTCTGCCAGACCCCATTTGAAAATGACTTGTGTGTAATAGTTCTAGTTCAGACTTTTTGTGCATTGTTGTTTGTTTATCTGGCTATTTATTTATTTGAAAGCTGAGTATCTTCCAACTGTACGATTGAATGCAGCCTCAATTCATCATGTCAGTGATGCGACATTGACTTCCTTTGTCCAGTGTGCTCAATAGAGTTTATATAGGCAGCTTGGCATGCTTTGCACTCTGGGGAACCTTCTCACAGCCATTAGCCAGATATCAGGGATTTCGTTACAATTCATCTGCCTAACACCTCTGACTAAAATTTTAGCCTTAACCCTCATTTTGTGTATATATATATAGAGAGAGTGTTTTCATAAACTGTAAATTTGCTATCAGGGCTGTATCCCCCAAGTGGGTGATTCATTTCATCAGTAGACCTGGAAACCTGCTTGAACAGCACCAATATTTTTGTTGACAATTTCAGTCTGGCTTTCTCTGAATGCAGGACCAGCCTTCGTGCATCTTTAATTTAGGAATATGTGTGCTTGATTTGCCACCATGAACGTCCACATGTCCTCACATAGCTTACACAAGATATCTATTGACCTTGTCATAACATATGAATAAAGCTCATCTTGGTTTACAGTTGTCTGCAGTGATTTCATGTGTCTTTATGATGCAGTAACAGCAGTATGAACCAGAACCAGGTGTGCATTGGTGGTATTAAAGGAAGAGCGGGTGCCTCTAAATAACCAAAAATCATGTTCTAAATAAGCAAGAGAAAATTTTGGATGTATTGTAATTTAATTTCCCACGTAAGATCAATAAAAGTACTGCAAAAGTTTGCTCTTCGTGTATAGCGCCACTGCATACCCCTAAGAGCTGCACTCTAGGGTGCGTTTGATTCAACAAAATCTGCAAAAATTCACTTTACCAAAGTGAGAATTATTATTATTTGGAAACTGGATTGCACATATCCATTCAGTTTAGAATACTTACAAACTAACTTTCGGGGTGTCCTGCTATCCCATATGCAGGATACTGTCGCTAAGATGTAGCTACTAGCTAAACTAGCTTCCTGTACATCTGAAAGTCAGCAGCATCATCGCCACTCCTCCCAATAGGAAGGGCGCATCCCGGATAGCTAGCTGGCTAGCTGTACTCAGCTTAACGATGGCAGTTAACCTCAGCAAAAACGGCCCTGCATTAACAGCAGCATTTAAAGAAGTGGTAGATGAAAAATCCAAAACCAACTGGTAAGGAGCAGCTATTTAAAAACGGTGTTAGCCTTATGTAGGAGGCATGTGTTAGCTAAAGTGTTGGCTAGCATTGAGCCAGTCGTCAAGTAAGTTAACGTTAACCTAACGGTAGATCAACTTAACGCGCTTTAACGGTACTTTGTTACCCACAACAGACCTATTTAAATTAGCGAGAACGTGAGCTAAAGTCAGCTTTGTTTACTTGGGAGTTTAGCTTCCTCACATTTCTTGCCAGTCTGACGTGTATTAACACTAAAGATGAGCTAACTGAATAGCTAGTTGTTAATTAGCAAGGAACACTGACCAACTAACAGGCTGAACAGTTAATCTCTATGCTTTGCATATATTTAAAATCTTTTGATAAGCTTTCTTGTCTGTCATGAATTTGCTAGCTAACACCACTTCCTGGTAAGATATCAGAAACTAGAAATGGCCAATATGTGAAAGTGAAATTTAGTAACTTCCTCTTTACTTGACCTAACCTAATGTTACAGGAGTGTGTTTGCCTTGAGGTTATAATGAAACCTGTTGATGACAGCTGCAGTGTTTAATGATGACCTGAATGAATTAATCCCAGGGTGCAATTGCCCAGGGAGTCCTGCTGGCCCCATATTCAGCCTGAAAATGTCTTGTATGAATAGCTTCCACTCTTCACTCTGTTTTAGGCAAATAAGGCCTAGTAACACCACAACTTGCCGTTGAAAGATTTAGAGTAAATGAGTAGTGTCAGTTTGAGCAAGTTCCACTTACCTAGCTCAGAAAGTATGCACTAAACGCAATGTACTGATTTAGAAGAAAATGCCTTTATAAGGCCACTGAACCTGACGGTGAGTTTGTGCTTCAATATTTTTATTTTTGCAAACATTAACATATACTGGTCTAAAATGGACATCCTGAGTAGGCTGCATATTTAATTGTTACTGTTAGGCAATTATCATGTCAATAACAATGTATCACATGACTGGATGACAATAATATGAGCAGATCTCATACATTTCTGTATGAGAGCAGGTTAAATAATGATTCTGCTGTGTAGTACTGATCTGAGGCAAAATCATAAAAGCATTTATGGTTTTCTATTAAATTGGACCTAAAGGCCATAGATATTATTTGCAATGTTATTTGCAAAGTGTGCCAATAATATAGGGCTGCAACTAACTATTATTGTCATTGTCAATTAATCTGCAGATTAAAGTATGATTATAGTTGCTTTGACTATAAACTGTCAGAAAATATTGATCAATCACTATTGCAGATTTCCAGAACCCAACGGGGACATTCATTGAATTGATTCAGCTTTACATTAAGTTGTAACTTTATCCCTGCCTCATCTCCTATTAGTCAGCAACGACTACTCAGTACGGTAAGGTAACAATACAGGCTGCAAAGTGGCCATAAATTATTTTATAGACTTACCTAAACAACTTTACCATCCAACTTACCTAAACCTGACACAGTTAAAGGCTTTATGCATATCAGCATAATCTTTTGATTATTATGATTATATAGTATTTTCTTACTATTTGGTGCCTATAAAGAAATACTCCTCAGCCTATATATAACCTAAAAAAAGCAGTTAGGCGTACCCAGACATCAGGAAGATGGACTGTATATCCACTTGAAGAGCACAGAAGCAGATATTTCTTCAAATGCCTCCATTGTAATATAAAGTCATGAAGAAAAGATGGGAAATGTGCCTTTCCACAGGAAATGGCCCAGTATTAACTAGGGATTGAGTTTATGTGGGGCTGGTAATCCTTTGTTATTTTTATTGGGCATTAAATGTGAAGTAAAATATTTACTGGTGCAGTGCATGGGCACGCAACCTGTAAAAGTTAGTGACATTGCTGATTTTAAAATGGGATTAAAACTGCAGCGATACTCTTTGTTTACACTACTCTACTTCCCCTGTAAAATGTATCCTGTGGAAAGAGGGCTTAAGTGTGGAGGTTGCTGAAAATCAGTTTACAAAACATCCATTGTTTTGTTTAGTGTGAAATGGTGCACATAAGCATCTGGAACAAACTCTTTTCTGTCTGTTGCCGTGATCTGCTTAACTGGTATTTTAATATCCTTCATCTTGTGTTTTCCACAGGGCCTTGTTCACCTATGAGGGAAATAGTAATGATATCCGCCTGGCAGAAAAGGGGGGTGAGTAGACATTGTTATCAAGTTTTTATGATCTCACCACGATATTATAAATTGTGTGCAGGAATTTCATTGTCAGCAAACAAGTACTGTACTGGAATATCAGCACAAAAGGATTGCGTGCCTCTGCTTACTCACCCCATGATTTGCAAGGGGAAAATGTCCACAGTTACACAACCAACCACAGTAACCATTTGACTTTTCCACAATGCTTCCACAATGTTTTCGTATCAGATGGAGGACTGGAGGAGTTGGTTGAGGAATTGAACAGTGGCAAAGTGATGTACGCTTTCTGTCGGGTCCAGGATCCAAATTCTGGTCTGCCTAAATATGTCCTCATCAACTGGGTCTGTGCTACACTTAACTATTGTACGTTTGTTTGTCTCCTTCGTAGTGGTCGTCCTTGAACTTGTAGAATAATTGTGTGTGTGTGTGTGTGTGTGTGTGTTTCAGACTGGAGAAGGAGTGAAGGACGCCAGGAAAGGAATATGTGCAAATCATGTCAGCTCCATGGCCAATTTTCTTAAGGTAACGCTGCACTCATTTTTGAGTCTAGTTTAAATATGCATTTGAATTTCTACTACAGTCTGCAGAATGTTATTTGCATTTTAATGATGGCTTTGAGCAGGATTTTAAATAAATAAAATACTATACAGCATGCTGCTTTGTTTCAGTGTAATTCATATCATACAGCAAACAGTGCATGTAAACAAACTGCTTGGTGGTGCACGCATAACTCAAGATAACAAATGTAGGTGTTTCCCTCTTTGTCTCAGCTTTAAAGTGAAAGTTTTATTTCATGCTTTTTCAGGGGGCCCATGTCACAGTAAATGCAAGAGCAGATGAGGACGTGGAACCTGAGGTGATCATGCAAAAGGTGGCCAAAGCTTCAGGAGCAAACTACAGCTTCCACAAGGAAGCTTCCAGCCGCTTCCAGGACAGCGGCCCTCAGGGCCCTGTGGTATGCCGTGCATGCAGTCCCTGCCTTGTGCCCCCCTATATGTTTCATGCTAGCAAGATAAGCAGATGGCTAGATCTTAGCTAGGGTCCTTAATCTCAAACTTGAAATGATTGTGTACGGGGGGGTCCTCTCTTTCTTACGGCTTTCCATTGACATTATGCCACCATCTCAACTGGAAACACATTTTCAAAAACAAACTAAGGCCGTTTTCAAACAGAATCAGGCGATGTGGCGATTCTCCGCAGGGTTGTGCTGCGGTGTGGGAGTGTCTGATACTAACCAGCACTCCCAGCTTGAAGACCGATACAAGCCAAGCTGCTACACAGTTAATAAAGTCTCTGTTCAGGTTTGAACCGCTGATATACTGTCATTACAGCACCGGTCGATCAGGATCTCTAACATATTCGACATTGCTTGGTGAACAACCAAATATTCCTATTACGTTGTTCTTCACCTGGGCGTCTGCCGATCTGATCTGATTTGCTGCCACAGCGTGACGTCGGGTTGTGTTTCTCCAAAAGTTGATTTATATTTTAATGTTATGTTTTATGGTTCAAATGAATCAGAAATTCTTGTGTTTTCACCGCAGCGCCTGATTCTGTCTGAATATGGTCTAAGCAGAAAAGATGGAAAATGCTGTACTACAAGAACGTTTTTCTCTTTCTTCTTTGTCTGTCAGGATGGGTTTATGAGAGAAAGCACCCACTGGTTTATATCTGACAGTTAGCTGTTAGAAAATCAAATCAACTTGTACTGTATAAATCATGTGTTAATATTTTACAGAATATATGGTTTTATGGCATTTTTTGTGTCATGACTGATTAACAAAGAGGTGGGTTAGATAAATGATGAACAGTTCCGGTCGTTAGATCCCTCTGTGTTTTCCTTTTTGTTTTTTTTGTTTTTTTAAGTCAAATGTTTACACAATGTTATTAAATCATCTTTTCCTTCATGTAGGGCTCAGTTTACCAGAAGACCAATGCTATGTCAGAAATCAGAAAGACCAACAAAGACAACTTCTGGGCTCAGGCAGAGGTAAGCTCCTGGGCTTTAACTCCACCTCTCAGTCAGTGTGAAGAGCACCATAGGATGCTCTTAAAAATGGCTCCCTAAAAGATGAGTTGTTTTTATGCAAGATGTTTTCGGATCATTGACTCATTACAATTGCAAGAACTCCCCGAAATAATGCAAGACTTGCTATTTGTCATAAAATCCTATTTAAAAAATACAAGTTAGGCAGTTTTTCGCCACCATGAATGTAACTGTAGTCAGCAAAAGCATTGTGGAAAGTGTGAAAAGAGGTGATCATTGCCTTGTAGCTTTCGAAGATTTGGTAATTGCAAAATAGCAAACCGACGCTGACCTTGCCGGTGTGTTTGGTTTTAGAAAGAAGAGGAGAAGCGTCGCCAGGAGGAGCGACGCAAAGCGGAGGAGGAGCGCAAGAAGCTTGAGACAGACAGGAAAGACCGAGAGGCCAAGGAGGCAGTGCAGAGGGACCAAAGGGACAAGGAAAGGGCCACTCAAATCGAGGAACAAAAGTAGGTAGCAACTGAAGGAAAGCGCACTGGTTAGGGCGTGGTTTGCAGAAGCACCTACTAAAAGGTTCACATTACATTTCCTCCGTCTTCTAAATTATCCTTTTGTTTAATAGGAAATACCAGGAGCAGCAGGAATCTGACAGTAAAGAGCAGGAGAAACAACGCTGGGTGAGTGACGCACCGTTTCGTTGCCTGGCAAGAGTACAGTTCAGCTGTGAAGTAACGCGATGGAGACGGATGCTGAAATGAGTCTGATCGTGGATTGGTGTGAAATGTACTTTCATATTGAGTGTTAGCCCCTTTTCTATGACTGTGTTGATAGCCAAATGCGACTGGCTAGTGCACACCTCTTTTAAACACTCACGTCAGGAAGGTAGCTAACGTTAGCAGTGCCAACATTGATATTGACGTTATCAGGAGGACCAGGAGGAGAACCAGGCAGCCCAGAGGAAAGCAGTCAAGAGAGGTGAATCTGTGGAAAAGGCCAACGTGAGTTCCCCTTCCTGAAAGTGCTCTTCCCTGGCCAAACTACTTTCCTTTTTCGTGTCTAACAAGCGTTTGTCTCTTTCTTATCAAACGTGAACCCTTCGAAGTTCAACATAACACACCTGTCTGCCAGTCTTTACTGCATGATCTCGCTCTCTCTCTCCTTTTTCCATGATCATTTGTAGAAATCAGACGTTCGTTTGTTTGTTCTGTAGTTGTTCGTTCAGCTCCTACATACCCTGTAGCTGTCTAATACGTTTTGTACGCGTTGTTCGTTTTCTTTTTTCCAGGAGGCGGCTTCTCTCATCTCTCAGCGTGCTTTAAACCCCAGAGAGATGTTCAAGCAGAGGGAGAGGGGAATAACTCCCAGTGACTCAGACACTGCTGCCCCTGCTAGCCCCCAGCCAGGTATCACCCCTGCACACACCGTGACCTCTGCTTATAAATCTGTTTCCTTTAAATGTCACTGCTCCTCTTGCATTACTGCACGGCTCTCATAGCCTCTCTCAGGTAGCGGTAGGTGATTTTGTTCTAGTGGAGATCGCCTCCCAGCGCTTTAACTTTCCATCAGACTGTCTAGTGGTCTCATAGTCATACTTAACGCTGTCTCTCCATCCTCCGTCCTCTTCTTCTGCTCAATGTGTCTGCACTTTGTTCTCTTTCTCTCTCTCGTCCATTTTTGGCATGTTTTGGGGGTTCCATGTGTGTCTCTGCTCAGGGCGTCTGCAAAGCCCTTTTCTGTCTAAGCCCGTGTATGAAAGTGAGCGTGCCAGCTCACCTCGGCGCCAAGCTTCTCCTGTGCCAGCAGGCTCCGCCTCTCCTGTTCGTGCTACAGGTGTGAGCTTGCACACATGCACACACACACACACACAGACACACACACACACACACACACATATATACACGTGTAACATATTGGGTGACAATCTCATTCTTAACTAATAGCTGCATGCTTCATTTCTCATTGTTGTTTCTGTGTTTCATCATTTGCATATTCTTTATAATCCTAGATTTCATCATGAGTCACGCTTCCATTCAGTGTACTTTCTGTTCCTTAAGAAACTTCCAGATTATTGCTTTGTTATTCCACAAGTTAAACGTGCCAAGAATGGCTTTATGTCTGAGACTGGTGGTTTGTTTTCATCCTGTGTGGACTTGTGAACGTCTTCCTCTGTGTACATGCATGTCTGTGCTTGTGTTTTGGGTGATAAGAACCTGATGTGGATGATGGACAGTCCAGGTGTGAGTATGACGAGCAGGAGGCGACACCCCAGGAGCCGTTGAAAGGTGGGGCCCATTTCACACAACGCCGGTCTCAGTGTTAACCCTTTGTACATCGATTTCCTAAACCTCCCATCTGCTTCTTTATAAAAATGCAGTTGTAATTTGTTATACGCACATATTATTCCCTCCAGCCAAACTGTGCTGTCAGGAGCAGCTGCTGCTGCCACCTTCTGGTAGATCGACAGATCAAACACAATCATACTGATAGGAATCTGTCTTTTCAGAGGAAGCACCGGCTGTCACCTCCTACGTCCAAGAGGCGGTTTATGAAGAGCCTGCTCAGGTACTTGTACTTGTTAGTGAACTTTAGCAGGAAATGCTATGACTCTTTTCTTCCATCGTAGAAATACTTCTGAAACATAACATAACCATATTTCACTCCCAGGTGGAGGAGAATAACTCATATGAGGTGACTGCTGAGGAGTCCTCAGACAGAGGCATCTGTGCCAGAGCCTTATATGACTACCAGGCTGGTGAGTTTTTTTTTTTTGTGACTACAGCTAATGGACTGAAACATTGGCAGTCAAATAACTAACGGTTATTAAAAATGTACACCTTGTTTTAGACCCCTTCACAAATTAAACATGCGTTCAAACCCACACTCACAAGCCACACGTCTGCCGCATGTCTTTTCTACGTCTACAGCGGCTGGTGACAAGCTTGCCCGTCTTCTTTTAACTGAGCAGCAGGGAAAGCAGTGATAGTGAAGCGAGGCTTCGGCAGATGCAGCAGAGGCAATGGTGACAGAGAAGGGGATGTGAATTGAGTGGTAGGGAGGATGAAACTTTGACCCAAACACTGTATCACTAATCAACACTGTAGTATTTTGTCTTATGTTGCTCTTTCAGTAGTTGCTCGTTTGTAACGTTTGCAGTGCACGAATTCTAGTCTGCTGAACTTTTTCTTGAAACAGGCGTTAGGCATTGAGGGAATGTTCGAAACAGTACATCACACAGTAACGTTGCTGATGTTTCTGAGACACTTGCTCTTCTCCTTCAGCTGACGACACAGAGATCTCATTTGATCCCGACGACATGATCACCGGGATCGAGATGATAGACGAGGGCTGGTGGCGAGGCTACAGCCCAGACGGCCATTTTGGAATGTTTCCAGCCAATTATGTGGAGCTTATCTAGCACCCCACAACCACCCCCACCACCACCCCAGCAACCCGACCCTCAAATGATCACACTGGCAGCCCCAGAGGACCTCCGCAGTAAAACAACACACAGCAAAGTTGGCCCTCGCACACAGATGAGCTGATCGGGGTGAAACGGAGCAAATGATCCTCCACATCATGGACCAATGAACAGAAGATAATCGTGGGCCAGAAGCTTTTGAAATCTCTTCTCATTTCAAGGAAGCAATTCCATTAAATTGTTGATGTTGTAAACAACCAATAGCATAGTTTTTAAGGTTTTGTGAAGATCCATAGGCCGACCAAAACTCCCTCCTACTCCTTCAAAGGATACATCTCTTTACCTGTAAATGTGATGCAGTACAATATCAGCCTTTTGTTAAGTCTTAAATTCAATTGTGAGCATTAATAGCACTTCTAGTTAGAATTCCTTACAGTGACTTCAGTTCAATTTCAGGAATCATTTTGTTGTTACTTGTAGCAAATGCTCCTGTACATTTCAGGAGAAAAAAAAAAATCAAAGATGGTGGTACCAGCTACAGTGTAATCTTTTGCCTTTTTTTGCCTTCCTTTACTGGCAGACTGAATTTTCCTTTTTGAAATTTTTTTTTTTGATGTGATTGAACTTACTTCCTGTGTGAATTTCAAACTATGTTTTAGTACTGATCTGACTGTGGTTGAAGTGAATATTTAAGAAAAGAAAAAAAAAAAACTGAACATGATACTTGCTGTGCTCTGGGTGGTTGACGTTAGTGGGGAATGCATAAAACGGTTAAGTTCCCTTTAACTGTGAGTATATAAAGGTTGTCCTTTGTTATTTGAACCATATTATTGAAAGATTTCAACATATGTAACTTTTCAGGGACAAGCTGAAGAGAAGTCCGAATCATTTCCTTTTTTGGATCTCGCTGGTCTGAGGTTGATTTTGAATGCACAACAGATCTCTAATAAATAATGTGGTATTATGGTGCCATAAGCTTTTAGATAAGTCGACAAAAGGAAAAACAAATTGATCATGAATAGAAAAGGGCATTGTGCATCCATTGCGTTATTCGTTGTTTGTTTTTCCAGAGTCTATTGTAGTGCACAGACATTCTTCATAATAAAATAAATAAACAAGCATGTGTTGTCATATCTTCTCTCAAATCAGCCGAGCACGACACAGGCTGAATACGTTTTTAGAACGGCTTGAAATAACATAGAAAACCTGCAGGGATTTTCAGAGGTCTAACAGGAACTCAGACGTATACACAGAGTCAGTATGTGCTCTACGATCAGTTTCCTGGAATGAGGCAACAGCTGGGGAATTCACCTCTAATGCATAGGTTTCATTTTCACACGAAAAATCAGATTTTACTTCTCCCACATTCTTCAGTTAAATCTTTGTTTGGTGAACGACAAATGATGCGCATTGCATATTTAAATGTATAAAATTGTTGTTTGACAGAAATATATTTTTTATAATATGTTCACCTCTACAAATGCATTTACAAATTTATGTTTACATACTTGTGTCATCTGAGATGTTAAGCTTAATTTCCACTGTGTGTCAAAGACATTTGTCTCAAATTTATAATCTCTAATTGTGCAAATCACAATTTCCCTGCAATAAAATGCAATCTTATTAATAGAACCATTGAATAATGTATCCATTAAATAATTTTGAACTATTCAATTTCAGCCTATATCAAATCTAAATGGAAATTGTCTATAAATGTAATTTAATATTGGCTTGTAAGAATCAACCCGTTATCTAGACCTTTCCAGATAGATGTAATCCAGTTTCAGGACAATTTCCTCTTACACCTACACCATCCTGAAACTAGAAAAATAAAGAGATCAACTCCCACCATTAAAGTTTTACACTTCTGTTTTTAGTGATTGCAGAGTTAATATACTTACCCATTTATTCTGGAAAACCTCATTCTGTACGAGCTAATGACAGTTTCTCACAATGAATGGAATCTTGATGTGCCAGTTGCATGTTTGCAGATTGTTCCCAGGATAGTGACTCACCTCAAACAAGAAATCTTTTCTGTGTTGGATTCACAATATTTTCTCCACACGTTGTCATTTGCATATTGCTGCCCTCACCTCAACCTTGTATGTTTATGTGAGTGAAAGTCTGAGATGAATAGGTGGGGATTTTTCTCAATGTTACAACCCCGGGTTTTTGCTCATCGTCTCCACATTTGTTGTCGGCTGCATGAGATAGAAAAGCTCGCAAGAGTTCTGCAAAACATATTGTCACATTTAAATGGAATTAAAATAAATTTCCTGTAAAGCCTCATGTATGACAGATTATGAATATGTTATCGTAGAGTTTAAATCTTACCACACACATTAAATGTAGGCACATTGAGACTTAAAGTGAGAAATGCAGAAATAAAAACAACTTGCAGGGATATGTAATCTAGATCAAATGTTTTATTTCTCGACTAAATAATCACATGTAACCATGTTTCATCTACACATCTCTTTTCTGTCTGAGCCAATCCATTCACGTGGGAGCTGTGTGAACGCAAACAGTTTAATATCATATTTCTTCTATTTTTTGCAGACAGCCTTGTTGATCATCTCGACAACCTTAATTTCTCAAAAAGCAAAACAAAAACTTGTTTTTTGTCTTTCAAACAAAAAAATCCCTCTTGAGATTTGGACAGGTTGTAGATATTTGGTTATTTTGACATTTAAATGTTAATCATTTTGAAATGTCATACTCTATCCGCAACAGATGGAGGAATAGGGCATCCCCCTTTTAAACAGATCAAAAACATGAAAATGTGGATAGTGTCAAGTGTGGCTTCATCACTCGTCAGTAGTTTTATCACGAGATCTGTATGATTGTACTGAATGTGGGACAGCCAAAGGAAAATGGAGGGAAAATACAGTCAATTTAAAGTGTGACCTCATGAAAACATTTTAGAATTTTTTTTTTTTTATGTTAGAGTGACTGTCTTCTTTAATCCGCAAGTTCTGTTAAGAGTAACCTGAGCCTGGTGCTTTCTAAGGTTACTGGCATGTGGCCATAAGGAACTTAAAAAGACAACTCCCTCTTTCTACAACTGGTAGTAGAGAAATAGATGACCATTTTTTTATGTGGTGGAAAAAGCTTGCTCTGCATTGTCCTGGCATTTTATTTTCAACCATTATCTGTCAGGCAATGGCCAGTAGCTTTAAAGAAGTAGTGCATCGCCTCTTCCTTAAAATGTAAGATCTTCATTTCCTGCAGCTACCAGCCAGTCTCACATTTACCTACATGTGAGCTTTTAGAAAAAATATATAAGCTTCCAATCAGAGAATGAAACAAAACCTGGTGTTAAGTTAATTGTTAAACTTAAATAGTTATCATTATCCAATAAAACTGCTTTTATTAGGCTACCATAACCAATCTATATACTCTCATAATAATAATACTTCCGTGTTGAACAAACCTTCCCCTTGTTTTGTTTTTTTAGCATCCTAGATAAAGTCTAAATAAATGAAGGAACCAGTATGCTTTCAAAATGCTAATACATTGTGGTATTTAATACTTCATGTTGCACGTCTTACAAGCTATATTGTTACAGCAAAAGACGTCTTCCCCTTTATACACAATGACACAATATTAATTCCCATG
This sequence comes from Nannoperca australis, assembly GCA_036023655.1. Classification (NCBI taxonomy): domain Eukaryota; kingdom Metazoa; phylum Chordata; class Actinopteri; order Centrarchiformes; family Percichthyidae; genus Nannoperca; species Nannoperca australis. The sequence goes on from JAVQJD010050982.1 coordinate 47,244, forward strand.
CTGACCTAGCAACACACACTCTTGGGACCCAGTAAATGTATGTCTCATAAAAAAACATTTTTTAAATTAAAACAAAACTGTATCATTTGTTTCTTAATCACCATATGTGGCTGATAATGTAATATACCGTTTATTAGTCAGTACATTAACCAGCTTCAAGAAATAGTCTTTCTTTCTCAAACCACTGATGTACTGTGTGTTAAATGGTTAAGTGGTTAAATTAAATTTCCCAAATACATCTGTTTTAATAATGTTGACATCTGGTTAATGCTATTGCTACATTTAGACACATTAAAGGCTTTATTTGGGCATCAGCTGAATGTTTCTTTCACTTCCCCAATTGCAGCAATTGTGGTGAATATGAGTCTGTTCACTGAAGGTGACCAGGCGTAAATCAATGTATTAATATATCAACAAACATAGTAAATATAACATGGAAACTGTGTGTGGATTTTTATAATTTAAATATTTTGTCGCAATACATACTGAAACAGTAATGCCAGTACAGATCCATGTGTTGCAAACAACCTTGCAAGCATGAGACACCAACTTCATTTTCCTCAAGTATATTTATCTGGAAATAACTACATCTTTATAGCACCAGATTCTGTTTAAACTGGGAACAAAGTGTCCAAAATGGTGAGTTTGATCCACTCTTCAACAAACAGTTGACACCCAGCTGTTGATTTTTTATTGAAACTCAGGAGATGAAACAGAGAACTGTGTTGTGAGAGTTGAGAAAAAAAAAACTCTGTTTCCCAGACTCATTTGCTGCTGAGCAGGAGTCGACCAATGAAACTGTTCGTAGAGACACCTTCCTATTTTGTGGTGTGAAGTTGAAGAGGACGCTGTCACAAAACACAAGGCAACAACTCAAGCCAGAGCCTAGAAGACAACTTCTGGAAATGGGTGAGAATTACTTTTAACTTTACTGAAGCCAGATGCTATTCACATTTACTCTTTGTATGTATTACTAGAACTAGGTCTCAATACTGTATAGTTTTAGTTATATTGAAATTGATCAATATTAACACTTTAAATGAACTTGTTTATACAATACATGAAAAACTGAACCAGATTTAGCTTTTAAAAGTAATTTTATGTACATTATATTAATATCTGAAATAAACAAACTATTTTGATTTAGAAAACCATAATGCCTCAGGAATTTATTATACACCTCAATCATAAGCAAGTGCCCAAATTAATCTATCACAATATTTTGACTGAGATCAATATCTAGTGGAACAAAAACAATCGTGGCTAATGCATTTGTTTTTACACAAACCCATAAAAAGTGCATGTTGAAAAGTATAGTATAATTAATACAGTATATCAAAAAATATTTCTTCAGCAAGTGAAATGGAGAAGTTAGAAACTACTGAAAGCAGAATTAAAGGTTCAAGCCGCAGCACAGGAAACAAGTGATCTTAAAAGAGAAGCATATTGGTTTTGCACACAAATGATCTCACTGTGGGTGTCAGCTACAAGGTTTTGAACTGCTGAATGACAGTTCATTCTCAGAATTACATTTCATTCCCAGGGCTTGTAATTATTAATAGACATGTTTATTTTCCTCGCAAATTACTTGACTGTGGTCCTGCAAATTGAGGAAAAACACATCCAATAATAGTTGTAAGACATGAGAATAAAATGTGGAATAGTAACCAATGTAATATTATGCACAGTGTTTTTAATCATCTTCCCTAATTTTTACCTGAATTGTCACTGCAGTCTATTGCTTGAGATAATCTCACCCATGCCAAATGCTGTAGTTTATGTCTTACAATATCATTCGAGCGGTTTTGTTCATGCGCAGGAAGTGGTTTTGCAACTTGTGGTTTTGTATCAGACGCAGTTGACAATATGTTCTACAGATTTCTATTTTTTGTGCTGGAGGATCATCTGACCATAGCATGTATTATGTAAACTATTCCATTCCCAGCAGCAGTGATGACGATCAGTTTTAAGGCTTTTTTAAAAGAAAGATATGTTATAATCTGTTAGGATTTCTGCATGTAAGGTTTCAGTATCACAGGCCTGGTACAAACAAAAGCCTTTACCAATGTTACACTCAATGAAGAAGTGCTTGGTTCCTCGATTGTGGTTCTTTGAATTCAAATAATTCACACTACTAAAATGTCTTGTCCCTGCTGTGTGTCTCATTTCGATGTTTGAAGCTCAAGAGGACCAGAGTGAGACGTCACAACAAACAGCAGCCAGTGATGAAGAGAAGGGGACAGACAACCAGGTACTAACCTCAGTCACTGCTGATAAAATGTCAGTTGGCCTTCTGGAAGCAGTTTGGGCAATTTCCATCAGTTACAGTTAATCAGTGACTACTGGAATGACTACTCAGAGTGAGTTGTGCGTTGTGTTTTCATTTCCCTTTTTAGTGAATTTAAGATAGTGGCAAATCTTCTGAAGTGCTGATTGTTTCATCTCGGTGGCTGATTGTGAAATGAGTAACAGGGAATAAGTGATTCTGCTTCATGTCTTGAGAGGGCTACAAGACGCACGCACATCTCACCCATGAGACACACCACAATATTTCATTGCACATACAGAAAGTGCAGAAGGTCCTCACAGCCACTATTCTGGTAACTGAAATGAGAGGTACAATATGAGAAACATAAATTAGCTCACCAAATTTCCAAAGCTGATGTTAGTTGAAAGCCTGGTGGTTTCTGTGGTGACTTCTGGCCTGCCGATTGCATCAATCCAGCATGCCACTGACAATCATTGCGAGAATCACATATCAACACGTTGACATCAACATCACCCACGCGGTTTTCCAGAAAATTTCATCTAGTGGAAATCAACTGAATGTTTCACAATGATATTCACACTCTAGTGTAGATTGTGCGATTTGCAGCAAAGGGGCTACTGTATGTGGCACAGAGTGCAGACATTTCCTGTAGGAAACCATTGATGCACACACCTGAAAGTTTTGTGAATCAGATCTGAAAAGTTAAAAGGCCCAATCGTGAATACCGGTGAATTTTATGATCCCGAGCAAAATTTTGTCAGTCACAGTTCCGGAAATACAGACAATTTCAATTTGTGAAATCTTATTTTAAGACATCCTTACAAAAATAATAACAGCAGGTTACACAGAATAACAGTGGAGAGTAAGAGCTGTAGGCTGTTAGCTGGGAACAGCATAGTAGAGCTGCTCAACTGTGACTCAGTAGGGGCTATCTTGGTTAGAGGCCTGCACCTTCACTATTACTCACTCTGGAGGCCTTCTTCTCGGAACCAGGAACCACATAGAGGAACTTGATTCAATATGAAACCACCTCGAGTCGTTTTGTTGTACAATGACAGAAATATGCCACAGAAATAAAGCTTCTGCGTGTGGTGATTCAAAGTAAAATATTGACATTGTCCATTGTGGTCTCTTTTGACAACCAATCTATCAAAATTAATCAACACAGAGGCGATGTGAGATTTCACATGTAAATATTTGGCGTGAAACACCGTAATCTATGATTTCACTGCAATAACAGAAGTGAGTATACCAGTATTTGTGCTGTGTGAGCCGGTGTTCACACAGTAGGAATATTATGCCTGCTGTGAAAAACTGACATCTGCTGGTATTTGTACTGCATACTGTATACCACATCAAAAAACTATTTTCAGCTTGCCCTTGTATAATTTTTAAAAAGAAAGTACGGCCCCAAAGTCAATCATTTAAAGCTGCACAACAACAATATCACCAGGGTGAAAATACATAAACGGTATTGTCTTCATCAACAGTTTCAGAACAATCTTCATTGTTTTTTACTTGTCTTCTTGATATCTCTCCAGCTGATTAGTTTAATTCTGTGTGTCATGCAAACCACAAATGGTGACATTGTCATTTTCTTAAACTGGAGTTCTGGGTAGTCAACACAAGATACACATAATTTCTTGGTATCTAAGTCCTTTTCAGAGTTGCTCACAGTAGTTTTGCAGAAATACAGCAAACATGCAACCAGTTCTTTTTTTTTTTCTCGATATTGCAAAACAATATCTCTATTCAAAGTCTGGCATCTCATTAATCACCAATGATATATGTTTATTACACTTTATGTTTAAATTTCTTCTTATGTTTGGCTTATGTGGCTTATGTTTGTTTTTCAATGTGACATTTGTGATACCAGTGACTGACAACTCTAGACCAAAAACCCCACAAGTCTGCTGCTTTCTCTCCAGACAGGATGTGTAGTGGTTATCTATTGAAAGTAGCGGTAAAACCCTACTCTCTGATTTTGACGTTTCATTTCAACATTTGCGTCCCATGAGATGACTCTTATGTGTCGTTTTTCCCATCTATGACAATACCTTCAACTGTAAAACAAGTTTCCACGTATGCGCAGTGGATCGTGTCACATTTACAGGAGCTACTTAATTTTGAATCCAAACACGCAGATTATTTCCTCTAATGCATCTGTTTTCTCTATGCTATAGGCTTCTCCCTCTGTCATTGAGATTCATGACTCTATGACTGAATGTGAGGAAGAAGCAAGGCCCAATGTAGTGCAGGTGGAGGAGAAGACGTTTGTATCAAGTCTGCACTCCTTTATGAAGGACAGAGGTACACCCATAGAAAGGATCCCACATCTGGGCTTCAAGCAGAGTGAGTTGACGTTATATTAGCTTGCTGTTGAGTGAACACAATATTCACAAGGACTCTAAATGAAAATAATTAGGTTCTCATGTGTGTGTTTTTCCACACCCAGTTAATCTCTGGATGATCTACAAAGCTGTTGAGAAACTTGGGGGTTATGATTCAGTAAGTACGAGTTTTTTATTCGACTAATTGTTCATAGTCCTTTGACTGATGCAACAGGCTACAGAGTTTACTGGTTTCTAAGTGGAAAATAAGCTATAGGTCAGGTGCTCTAACGTGGTGGTTTCTACCACACCGGAGGACATTTAGGCTGCTGAGGTCTGGATGCATCACCACCCATGCTCTGTTGTCTTTGATGTTGACACTGTTGAGACTCAATGACTGAGTGTGCAACTCATACAAGAGCGGGGCTGGTGCTTCAAACGGAGCTGACCCTCACCACCACCATCACTGCCGCATACTGTATCCCAGGGTGTAAACACAACAATGTAGGCCGCCTACATATGTATAAAGTTGAACATGAAAGTGTTTTTTCAGTACTGAAAACCAGCAGACGTGGCATTTAAAGGGTAACCAGCCATCTCCCTTCCCCAAAAACTGTTTTAAAACTAGACTTGAAAGCAGATATACTTGTACCGGGGCCCAAGCACCTGACACGGCTCAGAACAGCTCTCAGGGCAAATTAACTTTGAGATGTCAGAATGAAATTGGCAAATGGCTGAATTGATATGCACGTTACAATTTTGCCTCTCAGTAACACACCATGGCAAGGTACCTGTACTTGTACTTGTCTGACCATCAATTTGGGGGTCGTGTCTTACCCAAGTGATTAGTACATGGACGACACGCCCTTCCTCCTGAGCCACAGTCGGCCCTGTGCATGACATCAATTATTTAAGCTTAGTTTAACCTTCAGACAATACTGATTCTCCCACAATCTGTCAGTTAATCCTCACGCATTTCAGTGAAATTTATTGCAACCATTACAGACACGTGTTGTTAGATATTGCTAATTTTTTCCTCTCTGCTATTCAACAGGTGACAGCGCGGCGTCTTTGGAAGAAAGTGTACGACGAGCTGGGAGGAAGTCCAGGCAGCACCAGTGCTGCTACCTGCACTCGCAGACACTATGAGAAGTGAGGATGATTCCGTTTCCATCTAACCTGTCAATTCGATTACTATATCAACTGATTCCTAATCAGAAATGTATTTCTTTAGGCTGGTGCTGCCCTTTGAAAGACGCATAAAGGGAGAGGAGGACAAACCTCTGCCTCCAAGCAAACCACGGAAGCCATATAAGAGGAATGTGGATGGCAAGGTCACCAAGGTTGAGAGGAAGAGGAAAAGGACTCCGTCGGATAGAGAGATGGATTCTGAGGTAACATACTATATCTGGTAAAATGTCTCAAAAGGAGAGAAATCTGTATTAGTACAAAGCATGTCTTAAATATCGCCTCTGTTATTTTACAGATACTCACCAAGAGAAGTCCAGAGGCTGCATGCCAAAGTGAAGCAGTGATGCATCCTCACCCCGCTCTCTGGGCTCCCACCTCTGACAGACACCGTCCAGACTGCTCTCAGCCAAGCAGATCAACCACCAACCTTTGCACTTCTGTCTATGCCCGCCTTGTACAGGTCCCCACATCCAGCCCCTGGACTGCTCATATGTCAGCCACTGCTGGAGAAGTCATCTCTCCTCTGGAGAAAAAAAAGCGAATGGCTCAGGCTAGCCTTAACCTGCCCCTGAGTCCTCAGAGCGAGGATAAGGAAAGGCCTTCCGTCATCCACTGCTCCCAGTCTCCGGCCCGGGTTTCATCCAGCCAGAACTGTAACTCCTCTGACGGCTCCCCGGTTCCTTTATCCTCTTCCTCTTCTTCTTCCTCTTCCCGCAGCCCTTCCCCTTACTCTGTTTCATCAGAGGACAGTCCGGCAGGGAATGAAGATAAACCTGCATCGGGCTCGGAGCTACCCCAAAACTGTTCCAGTTCTGTGAAAAATACATCCGGCTGTAGTGAGGAAAGCAAGTCTGTGAGCTGTAGTCAGATATCCAAAGACCATAAAGACAATAAAGACATTTCTCATGCCAGCTCCCAATCTGCAGACTCGATCAAACCACAGAATAAAGACTCCACAAAGATCCACAAAGGGAGTGGCAAATATTTCACCAATCCTTTCCACTCATCCTCCTCATTCTCTGTGAAATCTGACTGGGCTCCAACATCTACCTCTAGTTTCAGCAAAGTTATTCCAAAATCTGTGCAACTTCTGCGGCCCGCTCCTATTTGGCCAGGTTATAAAAACCACCAAGGCAGGCTGCCACAGCAGGACAACTCTATGGCTTGTGCAAAGAAGCTGAACAGCATGGAAACGTGGCTTCATCAAACAGAGAAGAGGGAGAAATCCAGGCCAGTGCTACAGAAAGTTCCCTGTAGTCTGTCCCATGCCACCGCCAGCCAGCCGATGTCGTGCGTCCTGTCAAGCTACGACAAATCAAGGAGAGATTCTTGGCACCAACCTCCATTACACCCTGCATTTCTACCCAACAGAATGAGACTATCTCAATCCCAGCTAATGTACCGTCATGTCCCAGCGGGTCCGGCTCACTCTGCTCTCATTGGGCCTGCTGTTTACCCATATCCCTACTCCATTCCTCTGTTCAATCCCCAAACTGGATATGCTGTACCTGCCCTGAATCCCATTTATCATCACAAGCTGTAAATCTTTGTACTTTGACTTCAATAAGACAAAAAGACGGTAGCCATTGAGCATTGACCTTTCTATTCCTCAGTGTCATTTTGGTGAAACCTCACTTCTGTTTGAAACATGGCAACACAGAAATATTTAGATTCTGAGGCTTCACACATAGACACTCTGTATGACTGGCAGTACTGACCTTCTGTAAACAAAACAAAACTACACTGATGGGAATGTCAGAGTTCTTGCACATTACTGACTTGCACAAAAGCTGTTGAAAGCAAGGAACCTTCTTGTACTGTATCGTGAAGTCTGTTGAAGACAATGATAATCCTCTGTAAATACTGGATGTGTACCATGTATCAGTGTTAAATATTTTCAAAGGTAGTATATGCAGACTGCATTGTCATTCAAATGTATTTAAACAGAAATAAGTAAATGATCACAAATAAAGAACACAAATAAACACACAAAATATTAAAACCTTTGGTCCTTTGTTTTTAGTAAAAGAAATGTTGCTGATTTCTCTATACTGTAAAAGATATTTCACCAGAACAGCATTCATTTTGATAAGAATTGTTTTCTTTCCATTCTATTCTATTATTGATTTCTAAATCAATTTGTCCATCATTTGAACTTTAAAAGAATCATTTAAAAACTATTTCAGCAGGGACAAATGGGCACCCCTTGTAAATGAGTAGGTCTTCAGGGAATAGAATAAAGGACATTTCTGAGTTACAAAATGAGGACAAAGTAGGCAGGATAAGCCTGTATGTTTGTCACTGCACAGCTGTTCAAGCACAATTCCCTCTTCCTACGCATCTGCTCTGACTTCAGACTTCACTTCATGTTGTTTTTCAGCACAAACCTTTCTTCTGGGCATGAGTGCCAGCTGTGTTATTGGTGTTAGCTATAGCTTTCCAGGTTGTGTTGCGACCTGGCTACAACAACCATGCAGATCTGATGTAGCACAGATAACCCCCAAAAAGGCTTCTGTGAGAAGTGATGCGCAATACTGAACATTACTAAAGTGGCCACAGTGCCACAGCGGATGTAAGATAATTACTGGTGAAAATAACTATGAATTCTGAGGCAAGAGCAGTGAGGAGGAAAGAGAAAGAGGAAATTAGACAAATGAGATTCTGCTGCAGGCCACAATGTGGTCAGAGACAAGACAGCTGGAACAAACGAAACAGATGAGGGCATTTCTGTTAAATTCGCACTAGCTGATGTGTGAAATACTGGTGAAAGAGAGACACAATAGTGCAGAGGAGACATGGCATGTTGACTTTGGGAATCTCTGTGGGGAATTGGCTTTCATGTTTTGAATACGAAGATATCTATGATTTCTTTCTTTGTGTGTGTGTATTTTATACTTTTTGCTGTGTTCATCAGCTATAAACTATACATACTTCCATCTATCATCTATTATATTCTTTATATCATTACCTGCAGCTAGGAGTTCTGACTTGATAATGATAGGTTTATAGAAATTTTTTAATCATATTTCAAAAGCACATTTTACTGCAATGCTATTTAATTTAGTTGCAATTTCACTCCATTTTCAAAACTCCATAAACATGTTTTATGGGATTTTATTTTTTATTTTTTACCGTTATACTAACAGAATCGTTACATACAGTTCTGGTAATACACGTTCTACTCATTGGATTATTATCAGAATTAGCTCCCTGAGTGTAGACTTACAGGAAGCATTGCTCCAGGACAGTGTTGAAGTCCCGCCTCCTACAGTACGAAAGGCAGACGCTTACACCAACTATGATACACACCTTAACCTTAATGTCTATAATATAAAGGCTTTATTGTATAGCCCGTCCATAGATGGCTCACACTACGCACAGCCTACCAGGAATATGCCTTACAAGCCTTGCAGGGGGGAAACAAATAAAAGATAAATCTCGCGAGAAGTGCACCATTGGCGCGAATAAACAAGGAGTTTTCCTACTAAGTACACGTTGTTGCTTAGTTAGTGGTTGTTTCTTCAGCAAACTTTACTTATATCGTTTGAATCGCATTTAAATCGCAATCGACATTTTAGTTTAGACGGTCAACATAGAGTGTTTTTTTGGTTAAGCTCAGTTATTTACTTCGTGAAGAAACACTATGTCGGACGTGTTGTCTGATGCCGGCAGCGACACCAACCAAGATGACGGTCAGGAGGATGTTATGACCCCGGCGGAGCTGATCGCTAAACTTGAAGAAGTGAGCTGATGTTAACACAGTTATCTCACATTAAAATGACATGAAGTGCCGCAGACCTCCTATAGTCTCTTGACGACATGTAACACACCCCCCCCCCCCCATTAAACAGGCAACAGTTTAATGTTGTGGCTCTCTGTCACGCGCAGGCTTGGCTGAATGAGAAGTTCTCACCGGAGCTGCAGGAGAACAAATCGGAGGTGGTGGAGTGTGTGATGGAGCAGCTGACTCACATGGTAAATTAAACGGGGAATACCTCCTGCTCTTTGGGCCGTGTTTACTGTCTGTTCATGATTCTACCTACGTTTCTAAATGTCACAAAACAGCAACTACAGAATGGTGTAGTCCAGGCTGTAACCAACCATTATCACATTCTTCTACACCATGACAATTCAATTCTTTGTTTTTTTTAACCACCTAAATGAATGACATGTAAATGAATTAATAAGAAACCCTACACAGGTATCAGGACTGTTTTTAACAAGTCAAGTGTAAGCTTTTATTTATCAGTGTGACTAACAGTGACATTACTGCTGTTGTGATGCCACCAGATGTGGAGACACAGTTGGTCACCATGCACTTACATACAGTCCTTTCCTGCCGCTTTTCTGTCATTATAAGTCCCCCTGAAGTGTTAATGTCTGACTCCTCCAACAGGAAGCCAATCTGCAGCGGGTGAAGAAAGGTGACACGAAGGCCAGCATCCATCGCATGGAAATAGACAGGATTCGCTTTGTGCTCAGCAGCTACCTGCGCTCTCGTCTGCAGAAGGTCAGTCAGGTTAACAAAAGGGCATGCAAAGTAAAGCTGTCATCTCTGTTGACACAAAATTAAATCAAATCTTTGTCATGTCCAGATTGAAAAGTTTTTCCCTCATGTCCTGGAGAGAGAAAAGTCTCGAGGTGAGGGAGAGCCATCGCTGCTTTCGCCTGAGGAGTTTGCCTTTGCCAAAGAGTGAGTATGGAGTTAGGTGGTCAGAGCTGTTTGTTTAAACTGCTGCTGCTTTTGTGACACTCGAGGGTAAAAACACAAGTTCGCCTGCCGCACAGGTACTATGCCAACACAGAAACCTACCTGAAGGCTGTGGCACTGAAGCGCATGCCTGCCAACCTGCAGACGGTGGATATGCTCAAAGCAGGTGAAATCTCTTTTATATTCTTTATATTTTTTCAGCCTCGGGTGACCCATGCCTGAAATACTGCTATTAGCATGCGCTGGCAGATGGTGGCATTTGCTCTGACATTTTCACTGACCGTCACACTAAATCCCATGTATTGTAATGTAATCCCAGTGCCCGAGCCCTGCTTGGACTCCTTTGTGTTTCTGCGGGTGAAGGAGAGACAGGAAAACATCTTGGTGGAGCCTGAAACAGATGATCAGAGGTATATTTCATCAAAATGTCACTTAAGTTGTTGTCACTGCTTTAAAACCCCACTAGGTGGCGGTGTTACCTTTTCCCGTTCAGTGCTGTTATATTTCTCTGCATAGAAACTGAAACAACTGACATTGTCTCTACTCTTGTCTCTTCTATCAGAGAGTATGTTGTGGATCTCGAAGAGGGCTCTCAGCATCTAATGCGGTATCGAACTATTGCACCACTTGTTTCAAGTGGAGCTGTGCAGTTAATCTGAAAAGCAGTGTAAGTAACAATGAGTTTGACCGTTATCTTTCTCATTAGCTCAACACCGCGCTCACACACTTGCTCTGACATCTGCTAATTCATTTCTGCAGATCTTACATAAGCAGCTGCTTCGCAGTGACATCTGGATTTATTTTTAGCTCTCACTTTTTTTTTCTTCTTCAGTGTTCATTGTCTCTTGGCAACAGATTTTGGAAGAAAAGTGTCTCTTTTAAGAACCACAATATGTTCACAATAACATAGAGTTAGACTAAGACTTGTCATTTCTCTGACTTACATTTAAATACAATTAACACAAAGTCGTATTTCTGTTTCAGATCTGCCTGTTGGTGTGGATGTTTTTTGGCTCCAAGAGGTCATAAGATGAGCAACGGCTCATTTTTGTAACATAGCTGTAACGAGGAAGGTGCAGATTAACCTGCAGAGATTACATCTGGAAATGCACCGTTCTTTCTCACTGTTGTCAGGAGTAAGGACTGACTTGTGGGATGCAAACACAGACATTTGTGGCATCCCGTCTTCAAGACATGTAACTGAGTGAAAAATATCACCAAATGCAGAACATTGCTGGTATTGTGAGAAGTGCTTGCTGGCAAATGAACCCTGTTTGTAGTGCTGTGGTGTTATTTTTGGATTGTTTTCAATCATGTCAGATCGTTAATTAGGTTACATAATTCGAATGTATTCTGATGTATTTGTGTTTGTGAGACTGGTAAACACACCACTGTTGAATCTGCTAATCTCTCGTACATTGTGTTACTTCATTCAGATGATTCACATTATTGGACTTTTTCCTCTAATGCTCAATGACAAGATGCATCAAACTGACCCGAAGGGGAAATGTTTTTCATCAGTTCACTTAGCGTCATAGTGCTTACGTTGTTTGTTTTGATTGGCATATTTGAATGACATTCACACTTAAATGAATATGCATCACTGCCATTATAAATAATAGAAATCCTCTTAATGTTCAGATAACCTCTGTATCTCTTCACCGTACGCTACCAAATCCAGAATTGTTTTATAAGCTTTTCAGGACTTAAGTTTACTGTTTATTTTGAGTGTGTGTCTGTGTGTGTTTTAGTTTTACCCTAAAATGATGTGTGAAACATTGACTTTTCTGAGACATAATTGTTGTAATAGCGTTGTTATGTAATAATTTCAAGGCTAGCAATTCATGCATATTGTTTGCCCTCACACAAATTGCCCAGTTATTGGAATTAATAAGGAACTGAGAGAGGGGGCTTTGCAAAACTGATCTACGTGTCAACTGACTTGTCTTTTGAACACTGCTAACATATCTAATATGGAATCCTGACCTGTAACAGTGTTATTGGGAATAATTGTCTGTTTTCATGTGGAGACAGTCTTGATGATCTAACCAGGAAAAAATCAAGTTGGGCTTGACACCTGAAAACATACAGAGACGAGAGTATGTGAATGCTATTGTTCATAATACAATGTTGGAATAAGCAGAATAAAAACTCTTGTGAATGATTGGTTATGAAAGCATTTTCTTTAATTCATTAAATACAGCAGACAACATTGTTTTACCTCAGTCAGCTTTCTGGACTTTGTGCAGTGCAGTGTCAAAAATAGGCAAATCTAAATATAACCCTTTACATAGCAACTCTCAGGTCTTAAATCATCAAAATGTCCTTAAGTTTTGTGTCCAAACACATCTCAGTTTAAGTCTGAGACTTGTAAGTGTCTTACACGTTTCATGTAACTCAATATGTAAACACATGCTTGGGTTGATTCTTTTGAATAGCGTCCTCTATCTGGAGGCTGGCATGCTGAGAGTTGTTTGTAATCTGGCCCTGCTCAGCGTCATACATACGGATGGACTGTGGGGCAGCAGGAGACTTGGATCTAGACCATGACATGGCACGTGGGATCAGTGTCCATTGACAGGTCTGAGATTAGAGCACGGGATGACTGGAATAGTTTCCACAATGCAGAGTAGAATTACATACAGTAGACCTGCATGTACTTAATGTCCACGTCAACACTGGACAGCATAGTTCTGAGGTGACATGGAGACATAATTTTACATAAATCTACACAGCTAACATACTAGTGTAACAGCATGTTTTAGTCTTGACAGTCAAATGTGGAAGTAGAAGTAGCACCTAAGTTTATTGTAAGGAATGTTGCTTTAAATGCTCTGAAATGGGTATAATAAGTAGGTCTAAAACAACATTAGAAGAACACAAAACCATAAAACTTAGCTGATTGGTCAGGAGAGTAGAGAGGGTGGGGTATACAACGTGACATCTCAACTGAGGTAGAATAAATAGGATACTCCTGTGCCATACTTTCTGCAGGCAAAGGGATGACTGAGACTACAGACAACGACTTGCTGCTCATGGGAGTTTGTAAGTAAGATTTGATGTGCGATTTTAATTGCAGAATTGCACACAGAGACATTTTGAATTCACCAAACCTCTTTATCAAAATACCATCTGTTGTAAAGCTGGCATACAACCTTTTTTCTGTTTTCTAGAACTCCAACCAAACTTTGAGAACAATATTCCCATCACTCAACACCAGACTACCAGTATGGAGATGTCCAGTACAACGTAAGCACTAGATGCAAAATGTGTGATGGTTCTGCTGCTGTGCATTATCTTGCATCTCTTTATCAGTTATTATCAAAAAGTGAGGGTGATTTGTAATTATTATCCCATTTTCTGTATCATGTCACTTAAATCTTGTGATGCACTCTGTAATACACTTCACAACACAACAACAGCAGAATTTCTGTATATACAAAGGTTTTATCACACTAAGGGCAGCAGCCTTTACTGAAATCACTGTTTTTCTCTTGCAAGCGTCCTGCCAGTGGTTGGCCTCAGGTCTATGGCCCAGTCGGCTGGACTTGCAGAGATTGCTGTCAGGCTGTGCTTGAACCAGAGTAAACAACTGTGTCCTCATGTTTGGGTTCCCATCCTGAAGCCCCAGCGTCCTTGCATCCGTCCTCCAGTTTCAGATCAGTTATCCTCTGACATCTTGAGCCAAGCCTGTGCGACCCAGCCTCTCCCACTTTTCTTGGATGACTTGGATGATGACGATGTTTTGCTCCCAATCAAGAACAAACGCGTGGTTTTCGCTGACTCGCGGGGATTGTCTCTAACAGCCGTGCGAGTGTTTTCCGATGAAGAGGAGCAGTCTGACCTCGACCCACTGCCGTCGCTGCAGGGTTTGGGAAGCATGACTGAGGACGGCTACAGCTGCACCGTCAGCACCTGCTGCCCAGGAACACGGCTCGAACTGGGCTTCCCGCAGCCCTCTGCAGATTTCCAGGCCTTTCGTGCCAGGCTGGCAGAGAGCATGGTTACTCTGGAGAACTGCAGTCTTACTGAACAAGCGATCCAAGGTACCATCCGAGTCAGGAACATCAGCTTCCAGAAGGATGTGCGTGCACGCGTCACCTTTGACTCGTGGCAGAGCTACAGAGATGTGCCCTGTACATACCTGCAGAAACGGTTCGGAGGACCTCAGACAGACATCTTTGAATTTGAAATTTCCATTCCTAAAGTGCTAGATGCCAAAAGGAAGATAGAATTCTGTTTGAGTTATTTACCAGGAGGGCAGAGCGGGCCTTTTTGGGACAATAACAATGGACATAATTACAACATTGCTGTGTGTGTGAGCTCACATCTCTGTGGCGGGAAGAATCTAAGCGAAAGGGCATGACTTACTCAACCTAGAAATCATCCCTATTTTTGTCACACATAACACATTGGTCCTGTGGACATTTTGTATTACATTTGCATCGTTTTCAGTCTGAATTGGTCCTTTCTCATAAACGTTTAGACATCTTAGTAAACGCTTTGTATAAAAAAGTATTTAAAATGGGTCAATTTTTGCCAATTTCACATTTTCACGATCAAATGGGTGACCTTTTTTCAGTCCACACTCTTTTGTTATGGCCTACATTTTGGCCACGCACCAGCAAATGCCACATGCATTACTGTGTTGTAACCAGGGAAGGGATCCCATTCACTTTGGGCATTTCTGGGATTCCCATATAGGTCAGAGATTACTGGGCAGGGACAAACAGAAGCCCCATAGCAAGAGGGAGGCTAATCTTAGCTCAGCCCTGTTTATAGAGCCGAGGCTTGCTGTCAGAGACTGATTGCAGGGAACTTTCTGGTACCATCTTCCCCCTTCCTGCTGAAATCCCAGCACACGTAATGGCCCCCATTTCACAATTCAAAATATGCTCAGATTGCACCATATTTTTCGGCAGTAAAGGTCTGTCTTGCAACATTTTGACAATGTGTCATTAAGCATTACAATTAATTTCCTACTTCTAACTCTACAATTAGCTTTTTTAAGAGGCATTAAAGTATTTGGCTGCGATAATGAAAACTAGAGTTAATATTAAACATTTGGCAATATTTCTTTAAGATAAAAGAACATCTGGCAGAGACTTTAGAGAAAGAGCATCACAAGATGTAGAAACAGCAAAATAGTTGTTATGACGCTCTATGATATTTAAAACCACTGACTTTTAAAAGGAGCATGCTTCTGGTGTTTGCACTTTCAGGTTGTATCAAACACAAATTTCTTTATCAGAAATCACATCAAATTAGTAGTCCAGCATAACACGAAATAAAATCAAACACATTTAAGCCAAAAATGGATATTGACATTTTTTTTAAAAATATATTCAGAAAGAAGAGCACAGACATCCTCTAGTCTCCTAAAGACTATCATGTTTTGTTCAGCAGTCATGAATGGTTGTTGACTGTACTTCCATCTGTGATCATGATGAAGTTCTGGATACACATTGTAAAAGCTTTCTATTTAATACTCACTATTCTAGTCCAGGCAGGAGGGAAGAGGGACAGCAGCATGCACACACCCCGAGAGGTGGGCTGTTTCTACTGTGTTCTGACCTACACATGATGGGCTCAATTGTTTTGTCTTGTGCAACACTATGTTTTTCAGTATTGTAGGTTCCAACACTCCCAGGTCTGTCCTACATCAGCATCTCTCTCAGCGTCCCACACTGATGTTGCACACTTTGCAGCTCGGGTCTTTCTTGGCGTTGGCTGTGGTGAGACTCTTAAGCTGGTGGTGCCCGCTGATCTGCTCCACGCTTCCCTGATCTAAATGAACCGGCTCTGTGAAAAGCACCTCCAGGATGACGTCACTGGCATGGCAGTAAAGAGGCTCCTCCCCTGGCCTTGGAGGGGCCGTGTATGTCAGGAAGGGGTTGGAGGCCAAGTCCAGCATAGGGAGGCGGGTGCGACAGAAGGTATCTCCCTCTGAGCCAACAGGGGCCAGCACCAGCACCACGTAGTGGTAAGCTGTGTACATACAGTAGAAGTCTGCAAAGTACAGGCTGATGTTGGGGTTCAGCAGGTGTCCAGCTGGGATCTGGAAACGCAGAGGGCCGTACGGGGAGTCTTTGGGAGGGAGGCCTGTATCAAATTCTGTGTTGCAACTGAAGAACACTCCGTTCAGTTTGCCGTTGACAGGAGAACCATGACTTCCACTGATGTCTTTTAGGGCTGGACGCATCAGGCCTCCACATTCTTTTCTAATCCAAGAAATAAAGACAAAAACAGTATTATACTTAATTGAATAACATGTTTGTTTAATCAGTACAACAACCGACGCGTAAACAAACTGTGCCAGACTGTGTCTTGGCCAGGCAAAATAACTTCCTGGAGTCTTGTCGACACCACACCAGACAACCAGCGGAGAGTTAATCAGAGAGGGACAGAGGTGCTGGTAGATGGATTTTGTCACCACTGAACAGAGAAAGGCTAGCTGTTTCCCTGTTCTCAGTCGTTGTACTAAACTAAGCTAACCAACTGTTTGTGGTAGCTTCATATTTACTGTTCAGACATAAGACTGGCAAGAAAGCAAGTAAGTATTTGCCCAAATGCTGTACTATTCCTTTAATTGCTGCTAAAATTGCTTCAGGCATACAGTAAAGAGATAAGAATGGAGCTCTGACCTGATGTAGTCGAAGTAGTCTGGGTGCTGGTTTCGATAAAACACAGAGAATTTCAGTAGCCTCCCTGCAGAGCCCTTGGCCTTGTCAAGAAGCTGTTGTAGATGTTCCATGGCATAGTCTGCAAAGTTGATAGGAGTTGTGTAATCATTTCAAAAGCTCTGCACTATTTTCAAATGCTAATAACTACTCAATGCTGAGACAGATTTGGGGTTTTTTGAAACTTGCATGAACTGCAGTTCTTTGTCCTTATCTCCTATTACTTTGTCATACACTGTCCTGCTCCATCTAGTACAGTATCAGTGTTACTTTAGCTGTCAGGCATGGTGTATCATACCCCCAGTGCAGAACTCCACCACCTGGCTCCACTCTGACACCTGGTAGTCACCATCTGGCTGTCGGACAGCGGTTTGGACAGCTACACAGTACTCTGTCCGTGGGCTGAGGAACCAGTGTCCCCTCACTGCCATGGGAAGAGGCACAGCCTTGGCCACCAGCTTGGTCGGCACATCCTGGAGGACAAAGCAGGAAGGAGTTGACTTCGGGGACAGGATGCAAGGCTATAACAGGCAGCACTGTGTTTAATTTACATTTCAAACAAATGTAAATGCAATTGTTAACTCAACCCTTTCCCTCCATAAACTTTGCCTTATTAGCATGATATTTCACTTCAAGCACAAGCTGCTGTAACTAGGATACATCTAATCAAATCAGCAGCTTTGTTTTGGCCAAGGCCTCTTAGAAGCACAGCTAATTACTACGGGCTCATATCCATGGCAACATCTCTGATGCAAGTTTGTTTGTGATATATTGTGCATCAGAGAGATTCAGGAACAACTCACTCCATCCTACCCCTTGACTTGACTGCACTAAAGCACTTTTTCAGCTGTTAAATGCCAGCTGCAATAATATACCATAATTAATACACTAATACTATATAATAATATAATAATACTAAAGCACTAGTACATAATTAGTATTTTGCATCTGAAATGAAGGTAGATCATAAATGTTGGTCTTCCGCTCCTGGGGCTAATAACATTGTTGATTTGTGGGCATTCCACCAATATCTAAAGGTAAAATATTTCCCTTAGCAATATGGTAGAAATTTGTTAACATTTGTAAAAAATATAGTTTACAGGACAAAAACTTTTTAACCTATATGCAGATAAGGGTGCAGCTGCCTAGCAATTTGGGACAGGCAGTGAGTACACCCAAACTGTCAGAATAAGGAGGTGATCTGCAAAGCATGATTAGGGAAAAAGAAAGTATTGCTTCCCAGATTTAACAAGGAGGTACACAGGATACATTTCACCCAAATGAGACTGAATAGGATGGGCCTGTCAGACTCAGATGTCTGTTGGCATTGTGGGCCAGACAAGGGGACTTTCTATCATATGGTCTGGTCTTAAGGCACTGTGCGATAAAGTGACCCTTTATCTTGGGGTATTCCTGAACCACACGGTCGCTTGGGATCCACTACTGTGCCTCTTTAACTACACGCCTCAAGGCTCTTGGTCCAAACAACTATTAATCATTGGTTGTATGACAGCCAAAAGACTTATTCCGCAGCATTGGACGTTGGTCAGTGTTTGAGGTCTTCTCTTGACATGTTGGTAATGGAGAATGCCGCCATAAATCTTGTCAAGCTATATAATGAGGAACAATGTGAGTGGTCCAAGGTGGTTGAACTGATCAAGAAAATTCCACTCTTTTCTAGATTGGACTCACAATAAACCGAGTATTGACTTGTCTTAACTTGTGACTTTGTTCTCCCGCATTTGTAACTGCTTTATTTTATCATTGCTTTATTTCCACCTTGTTTTATGCTATAATTGGTTTGTCTATCTAATGTGCATGTTTATAGATTGTTTAATATAAAAAAAATACAAAATAAAGTCTGTAGTCAATAATTAAATAAGATTAAATTGAAATTGACCAGATCATGGTGCTAGATGAAAAGTAATTTCATACATTTCATGGCAATCCATCCAATAGCTCATAAAATATAGCTCACAAGCTAGAGGTAAAGTCAGAGGATCATCAGAGTCATTGGGCTCCATCTACTGAGGACCTTTAATGTTGCAACAAACTTTCATGGTGATCATTCAAATAGTTGTTGAGATTTTAGGCTGGACAAATGTGGTGGACTGAATAACCAACCAACAGACAAACCCAATTTGCCATCCCTGGAGTCATGTTGCTTGCATGGCTAGAACTTAATAAGTAAACATCTGTATAATGAAAAATATGTTGTACATGCAATTGATCAGCACATCTAGGGACCCCAGATGGAAAGTAGCTTGTAACTAAATGCGGCACATAGCATCTCCTCTGCCTGCTTGAAATTAATAGTCCCTGACAAACACATTTATAAAAATAAAATAAAAACCTTACATTAGTGTCTTATGTATGTGGTGTATGGAATTAGCTTAGTTTGTTCACGCGAAAACTGTTCTGTGCTGCACATGAGTTTGTCTGCTTTTGTCCACTTTAAGAGGAAACAATGTACATGTGAGTCACTGGCCTGAAGCTGTTCACTGCACTCATTTTCCTTTTTTGCCTGTATTGAAAGTGACTGAAAGGGCGCAACCACTGTTGTCTGTATTCAGACTAATGCAGAATATCATAAGGCAGTTAGACCCATCTGTTAACTCAACTAGACAGCCATAAAATGCACGTTTTCCTCTCTCGTTTAGGCTGTCTGCTATTATAAAAGGGCGGAGAGTACAAGGAGGACTTCACCAACCCTGTAGTAAACATTGATTGGTGTGAATCTGGAATATGAACACAGGCGGCATAGCAGGAGACACAGTGATGAGATAGACAGATACATCAAAGGAAAGGATAGAAGAAGGTACAGGAGGTGGAGGGGCAGTTTCAGATTGTCAGACCCTGTGTTTGAAGCGGTTAGGATCTCTGCTCTCTTTGCGGCTCAGGTCAATGAAGAAGTGCGTGGCTCTGGCAGTGTCCTCGGGACTCATATCCCAAATGATGCGGAAGGAGTCACAGGTCACCTCACAAATCTGGATATTACAGGGGGTGGAGAGAGGGGCATCCATTTCTGTCATCTGCCATTAAACCGAGAGATAAAAGAGGATAGTTAGACTACAGTGTAATCTCTGGCTGTAATACCCGTGCTGGAAATATCTGGTAAAAGAGATTAAATTGTATCACTAAGACCTATAAAGCGGTCACTGCACAACAATTCAGAAACACCACGGCTGAACACACTGTGAACACACACAGAATCCAATTAACCTTTCATTTGGGGATCTGTGTTTTTTATTAAATGTCCTGCTCTTTTCTCCCCTCCCTCCTCCATTTTCTTGCCCTTAACTGACATTTCCCATTATTACACAACTCGATACACTCCCAGCTGAGTGACTCTGCTTTCTCTGTGCATTTCATAATCCACCTACAGCAGTCTCCCAGCAACCACACATCTGCAGCCTCCCTCAATCTTCTCCTGTAAATCTCGAGGCAGGGGTCACAAACAAAAACATTGCTGCAGCCGTCAGCACCAATTTTAACTAAATGTAACTTTTTAAACACTTAGGCCTCCTCGCTGAAGTGCATGCATTTCAAAAGAGCTGAGCAAGTGAACTCCTTGCAGCTCAAGGTAAATCTTTCAGCAGATTTTATGTGGTTTGGGCAGAAATACGGGCAGTTTCAGTAGGTATCAGCAGCAGGTGATGTATGATCATATTTCCTCAGTTGCCCATCAGTGATTTAATCCAGGCTGCTGCACATAGCCCTGAGTGCCGGGCTGGGGGTAATCTGTTGGTCAGCCTGTGTTTGTGTTTGATTAGCTGTCACCTGCCCTCTAATAAACCGATGATAAGTCTCTGCAGAGTGTGCGCAATGGACATCTTCTTGTCCCCTGCGACTTTGTGCACATCTTTTCCTCTGCAGTTTGTTTGTAATTTACTTTCATCTTAAATGTGTTTTTGCAATGCTCTCCTCCAGTATTGCTTAGTGATCTAGTAAAAAGCATTTTCTCTCAACACCAGCAGAGCACATTGAATGTCTTCCTTATTAAAATCGCTCTCACACTGAGCAAATGCTAAATCACAGATGTTCCTCAAAATAACCCAGCAGTTTAGTACAAAACAATCATAACATGCTCATTTCGTTGTCTGTGTGATCCTACAAAGGCCTGCTGTAGTGTCATTGTCTGACTGGGAGGGTCTTGTAAGGTGCTCTCCAGTCAGTATGATGGACAGGCTGCAGCAGCTCATTAAAGCCTGTGAACTGTGAAATTTGTGCGGTAGCTCGTTCACACAGGGGCCAGGGGAGAGAGCTGTTGCCTCACGCACGTGTATTTCCACGCGTCTGTTTTCCAGCTGCTGTTCTCATTTCTTGCCATAGTGTCTTTTCAGTGATAGAAACTGGGGCAAGAGGAGATTCTCACAGGACAAGTCATCAAAGCCTCACTTCTCCGTTTTCCACTTTTGGATCGAATACAAGGTTCAAATGCAGGTTTCTATACCATTCTCACATTGCTCTCATTTATAAATCAGACTGTGAGCAAATTATCTCAGCTTTAAAACTAGCTTTTGATAGCCAGTTGCTCCAAATCAGGCATCTAGGTCAAACTAATAATTATAACAGGGTCTATTAAGTGTGTAGATTTGGCTGTTTGTGCTCAGTTATACACTACACTACACTACACTACACTACAGATGTTGTTATCTCTGAGACAGCATCATGATAGAAACTGCTGCATTCATGCATATGGAGCAGTGCACAGAGAGCAACTCTGTGGTTCAAAGACATTTATTTTTCTTCCAGGGAGAATACTTTAAAACACATTTAGATGGCTGCAGGAGGGAGAAAGAAAAGGCGCAATTTCCTCAGTACGTAATTTAAACTAAAGAGGGTGAAATGGCAATTACACAGTATGAAATACTAATATATATTGTGTGAAGTTCAATAATCAAGCTGTTGAATGAAAATATTGTGTGACTAACAGTTCGATGCACTGCACCCCGTTGCACAATTAAAACAAGCATTAAAATGAAGAGAAATTAGCACCATTTGCAATACATGAACCAGTCAATGCTGCCGTATGAAATCTTCTCTTCGCAGTCTCATGTGAAATGGCAGTGGTGGCGTGTAATAAATGTCTGAAGTTGGCGATAAATGTCATCACACATGCATGTCAACAACAGCACAACATGCAAATAAAACCACTGTATTCATCTGACCATATGTCTAAGACATACTAATTAAGACATGCATACATGAAATGCACCATCACAGCATCAGAGAATTTGATCTCCACAACTTCATTCAATGAGAATACAATACAATAGATCTATTTTTTGAACACTACAAGCATCCATAAACCGGCTGATTTAAAATAATTCCTTACTCGTATGAGGCTCAAACTATAGCCAGGTTGAATTCTACTATCTTCTTTTTCCGCTTTTCTACTTGCCTCCTCTGCTGCAGTCGATGATAGATCCCCCAGGAAAACTGATTAGGAGGTGAAACGAACACACAGACTCCTCTCTCGGTCTCTCTCTCTCTCTCTCTCTATTCCTCCTCTCCGTCTGTTTCGCTCTCTCACTCTGTGTCACATAAACACTCTAACCCCCCGTCCACCCCCCACCTCCCGCCCTCCCCCCTCCCAGTCTCGTTTTGCTCTGGGCTCTGAGGATGATGTTTACTTGACTCACAGAATCAGCCACACAGGATAAATTAAAACCTAAAAGAAGCAAAAAATAAAGAGGAGAGAATTTTCCAACTGGAGTGTAACCGCAGTGAGACACTCAACCTAGTCAGCATCATGCGGTCGCCAGCCAATCATAGACAACACATCACTTGCCAGTGAGGCTGCCCTGGAGCACAAAATATACACACACACACACACACACACACACACACACACTAATATAGACTGAACACTTAGCTTCTTGCATAAATGTCACCTCTCAGATATGGAGACAGTATGGACACGAGGGCTGTGATAAATACAATCACCCGTTTTTTACATGCTCCACTGGCTACTGACTACTCAAAAGAGATTATCCTGAGTGATGCCCCAGTAAATTACATGGAGCATCATCAAGACCTCAAAAAATATACATGTGCCAAATGTTATGCCATATGGACTAACTCCACAGGCCATCTCCCACCCAGCCCATCCGGAGGCGAGGGCTGCCACTTTTTAAGTCCAGAGTAAGCAGATTTCCACTGGCATTCATTTTCAGAGGGATGTTTTTGTGCTGGTTCAACCTCATGGGACAACTTAATTTAGGATTTCATTAGAGATTAAAGAGACCCATCCCAGATTAATGGCTATAATCTGCTGCTAAAACAATGGATATGGGAAGAGAATAAAGGCAGATAACAAAGAGATCAACTGATGGTGAGATTGCAGTCCTTTCACAAACACATAATATCTGTATTTGAAAAATGACAAAGATATATAGCCATAATTCCACAGGCTGTGTGCGCTTTTGAAAAGCTTCATTTATTTCTAGCCAACCAAAGATAAGTGATACCCTCAGAGTGTAATTAAACTGCAATCATGCATCATTAGTCATGCTATGACAGTCTGCCTCTGTCCAAATAACCCTCTCAGCTCCAGAGGTGGGAATAGCAAGTTTGTTAAAGGAGGGTTGGCTGTGTGTCTGAGAATTTGGACCCCTTTACATAAACCATATGTGATGTACTAAAAACAGATGATATCCCTTGTATTTCACCGATGCCTAAATATTTGCATATTTTTATATTTTCAAGAAATTATATGGTTTTATTCATCACAATCCACCCTATGCATATCAGGAGACCTAACCCAAGGTCCATGCATTATCAGCAGGACCAGACACCACCAGGCTGGAGTGGATGTCCGGCCTGGGGCACCGAAATAGTGTGAAGAGCCCAGAGGAGGGATTTATTTCTCCTTCTTGTTCCTGAGACCAGAGATGGTACCAGAACAACTCGTACTAACTAAATAACATGAGCAATTTATACATTTTCTTTGGGTAATTAAATGAGTCACTAATGACTGCATTTTCAATCATGGTGTACATGCTGACACACTTTGGTGTACATTTTCCAAAAGTCACACATTTACAAATTAAGATACAAATTAACAATTACATGCCATTTGTAAATCAATTGTGGGGCCATAGCTGGGAATTATTATGTGGTATATGAAACTACATATTGTCTTGGATTCTTGTTGTCCAAATGTTTTAGCTTATAAATGTTGCTGTTAAGTGATGCAATTTTCTGATTTCATTGAACTTTTCTAGTTTAGCGATGGGACTACACAACTAAAAATGTAATTTTGTGTAGTCTATTAACATTTTAAAAACATCAATAATCACAGATAGATTTGCCCCCCACCAATAATGATTCCTAAGTATTTTTTAAATGTTTTAGCCTTTTAAAAATCTGCATGAAAAACTGTTGAAGGAAGAGCTTCACTTATGTTAGCAGTGGTGTAGATTATTGCCTAGTGTTTATTACACATTAATATGGCACTTTAGCCTACTAATAGTGTACTTTATATTATGATCAATTGGTACTGTATTGGTCAGTTGCATAGGCTATTACAACTGTATTCTACCAACAGCTAAGCCAACATTACTTTTTAAGTAGTAGGGCAATCCCGTGAGCTCTTTAGTCGCATTAAATTGGACCAGAAAGTAAACTATGTGTATACAGGTAAAATTCCTCTGAAAGACTTAGTATAGTATATATATTTTTATTTATTTATTATATATATATATATAATATATATTATATATATATATATATATAATCCAGAAAACAACGACATTTTCCATAGGCAAGATAATTATAATAACCGAATTGTCCACACGCTAATCGATGACTATGCGAGTCTTTCTGCGCAGGTTTGATCCACGTGAACTCAGAGGGTGACGTCACTGCAGAGGTGTCATGGCGCCGTGCATCATGCAGTGTCAGGAACAGCACTAGCACTAAACTACTTTTAATGACTCTTCTCTTACAAGTTTTGAATCAACATCTAATTAGGACATCCGAGAAATCATAACGTAAGTATCTGGAGAAGCGTAGTGTGACAAAAGTTATTCTTGACAGCGTTATAGTTCAGTATACGTGTTGTATACCTGCATTCGTGTTTTGATTTGGCCACGTGTTGCTTAATTTTTTACTGTGATGCTGACAAAAATCACACAATATTACGAGCTATTTAAACAAGTTTAAACTGGTCGTTTGGTTTGTACACTTAAAATGGCTGCCAGTTGTTTTGTCACTAAACTCCAAGCGTTGTTGTGCTGTAAGACCAGAGGCCCGTTTTGTTCAGGAATATTTTTTATCTTTTCTCTGAAGAACTACTATTTTTCACTAGGGCCTATTGTACATCGAAATGATGCCAGTGTGGATGATAACATTTCCATGTGATCTGCAGTGTTTAACGTAACATGATGAATTAAAAACTGAGAGACAAAAGCAAGTATTCTGTAGGTTATTGTTACTGTACATGCACACAAAAATCAATTTAAAGAATATTTTAGTTTGATTATTTTGCTAGGACATGTTTACTCATTAGTCCACTTCATCCAGGCTCAACTGTCAAGATACATTTGATTAATTCCCTGGAAATGACAACATTCACAAAGTTTTACAACAATCAGTGACTCTTTAAAAACATTATTAACTGCCCAGAATGACAAAAATAACCAAATCGTTTTTGTCATTGCATTACCTGCATAAGAACTGTGTACTTTTCCATGCAAAAAAAGTTCATATATCTACTAACTGAGGTGGCCGTCCATGTTGCAGACATAGGTGGCTGGCTGCTTCTATCCACACTGGACAGTCACATTAGGAAGATGACAAAAGAGGTTAAATTCAATGAAACCTTAAAACACAATTAACAGTAGTCTACTGTAAGAAATAACCATTACTAATTTAAATATAATAACCAAATAGGTTTAGGCATTCATTATTCATTTAAAACAAGTTCAGAAAGTTGTATAATATAACTGTTATGCTATTGCTTTTGTCCAAAACCACTTTAAAAATGACTATGCTTGTAGTAAGAATACCTGCATTAGTATTTGCATCATTAATCAGTAACACTTATACAATGTCCTTATTCCTTTTGTCACGTGTTTAGGATGGCAGATTCAGGCTCCGGTGACCCCAGTGGTCAACGCGTGCCGACTCCTGGAGGGAGCAGTGTGGGAGTGATGGGCCGCCGCACACCCGCCGCCATGTCTACAGGCCGTCTCCAGTCAATGCGATCTAGAGACCTCACCCTGGGAGGAGTGAAGAAGGTAAAGTACTGTAAAATTTTAGAAAATGATAGGGAAAATGTTTAAATGCCCAACCATCTCCTCAGTAATTCTTCAGGCGCAACACGAATGTCATCTGAAAATATATTGAGTGAATGACATATGATACATTTTGCAATTACTGCTTGATTTTGTAATCGTTCCCATTCTTAAGTACTGTGTTTTGTGTTTTATACTTCCAGAAAACGTTTACACCCAACATTATTGGCCGAAAAACCAAAGAGGAGTGAGTTAAAAATTGACGTTTGCAGAATCCCCCCCCCCCATAAAACGGATTCAACTAATTTAACTTTAATTATCTTTTTCTGACTGTTGACTAATAACTTTGTCTGTGCTAACAGAACAAAGGTTGAAGGCGGGCAGAGGAGAGAGAGGAGGGATGGAGATCGAGGTCGAGGTCCGAGAGAGCGAGGCAGGGGCCGAGGTCGCCCAGAGGTCATCCAGTCCCACTCTATTTTTGAACAGGGGCCCGCAGAAATGACAATGAAAAAGAGAGGTAGGAGTTCAGCTGGATGACTCACTTTATACCGCTGGCTCTGACTGATGTTTTCTTTTTTAACCAGTGCAATTACACCGTCTGTTTTGGTTGAAGTAAATCCCTGTATCACACACAGGGGGCTATGAAAATGAGAGAGATGCTCCGAGCATCGGACCGTCACCCATCATCAATATTAAAAAGGAGAAGAGAGAGACTGAGGAGGAGACCAAAGAGATTCTGCGCAAGCTGGAACGAGACAACGTAAGGCCCTTTGTTGTCAGTCGTCTTTATTAAGTAGCTTTATTTAGCGTTTTGTTTCATTGAATTTAACTCTCATTTCCTGTTGCATTCTTTCAGTTTCTAGACGATCCCTTCCTGAGGAGTGAGCAGAGCAGCTGCCCTGTCCAGCTTCCCCTTGCTGTGTCGGGATGGGGATTCAAGGAGGAATTTAGTCCAGCTGCTGTGAAAATTGAAAAGGTGGAGGAGGACTGTGACCCCATGGACGCCGCAGTTGAAGGTAACAGAATTTGGTACATTTTGACTCAACGTCTTTTTCTCTGGAAATGTTTTCAGTGTTATTACTATTTTGGTCCTGTATCTAGGCAGCAGTTTCCAAGTCAGCGGCTTGTCTTTCCAGTATTTATAAGAGTGTGTGAGAGCAGGAAATAAATTACAAGCATGTTGTTCACAAAGCTGCTCTCACGCTATCTTCTCTTCAGTGAAACAGGAGCCAGAGGAGACTGACATAAAGAAGTCTGAGGGAGCATGCAGGCCTCCTCCTCTCCCTGAGCCTGAAGTTCTGCCTGACCTGCTGCACAAGTGGAGTCTGAGCAAAGGGGAGGAGCTGTTCTTCATGCAGCTGCCGGACTCGCTGCCCGGCCAGCCGCCCACCAAAGAGCACAGGCCGGTGAAAACAGAGGTGCAGTCAGAGGACGGACAGTCTGTGCTTCTGAAAACAGATTCTCAGGTAAGTGTAGTTGCCATTTACATGTTAAATACATGACGGTATTGAGGTTCTGCGTGTTAACGCTATTTTCATTTTAAACAGGAGGAGGAAGCTGAAGACAACACCTGCAATCTAAAAGACCTGCGGGAGGGTCTTGTAGGAAAGATGCTGGTGCGGAAGTCCGGCCGGGTACAGCTCATACTGGGGCAGGTTACACTTGATGTGTCTCTAGGAACATCCTGCGCTTTCCTTCAGGTATGACAGTAGTATAGTTATTTGTTATTGTTTGTCTCCATACTGCACCTGTTTCTATTCCAGTGTCTCTTTACAGGCCACTGTTCTATTATCTTAACATATCATCCGCATTATTAACATTTCTGACATGCTTTTCTCATCTTCTCCACTCTGTTTTTTCAGGAGCTGGTCTCTATTGGTACTGAGGGAAGAACAGGCAACTTGACTGTAATAGGGAATGTCAAACACAAAATGGTTTGCTCCCCAGACTTTGAGACTCTACTGGAGAGCAGTGCTTGATGCACTTGTGGTGGCGGCTTTTGATGCTGACAGGAGGTTGGTTCATTGTTACTGTGGACTGTCCCTCTGGAACCTGACATCCAATACTAGTACGATGGCCGTTGATCACGCTTTTGTGTTTTCGGAGTGGCTGCTATAATATATTGAAATACACTATAAATGAAATTAGGTTTTATTTTCTTCTTGTGAAATAGGCATATTAATTCAGGATTCAAAGGTTGAATTTTGTGCCAAAATTCAGTACTGTTTTCATTTCTCCACATCTGAAAGTACTTGACAAGACTGTACACGGATGTATATGTGTGAATAAAAAAAGGCTTTTGTTATTCCAGTATGTTAGTGTTGAATGCCTTATATTGTCAGTTCACCCAAATCACACACACACACACACACACATGCATGGCCATGCAGATATATATTTGTTTTTATTTGTCTAGGTTTGAGATATGTAAGATTTCTGCCGCATCCCAAATACAATTGAGGTGAATGGCATTTAGTTTTTTTTTTTTCAATGCAACAAACGCAGCCCCTCGCCCCCCTTGCTGATTTTCTCTATCATTGTCAGTCTAAAAACATGCTTGAGTTTGTGCAGTCCATTGCACATTAGCCTTTTACCATTTATAAATGTTCCTATCTCCGTTTGAACGCATCCATTGCAGCTTCGGGTTCACATTTGCCACTCGGTGGAGCGACATTGCTCTACAGCGCCACAGCCATACCGTTTCAAATGTCAGTGCAGTATCTTATTTTGACCACTAGATGTCAGGGAAGAACAGAGTGTCTTGTGCGGAACACCGGCCGAGGGCTGGTCGCTTCATTTACTAGAGCCGCCCGTTGTCTGCCCATGTTGTCCGCCGGGTGGAGTTTGGCTACAGTCCGCAAGACAAAGACTAAATGATTGACCAGTCAAGCTCTAGTGTACCGTTGCTGGATTCAACGTTACGGAAGGTTAGTGAACTATTAAGTCCATTAAACGACATGTACGTTAACTGTTAGGATAAAACCATGACACATAACGTTACTATGTCCACGTAGGGAATCCAAGCTTATAGCAAAAAGGTTGGCTCAGCGTTTCATGTACACCCGGACTGTACCCTCGAGAGCTGAGCGTAAGCTAGCTGAACAAGGTGGAGCACGCCAGGAGACAAAATGTAGCACAACTGTTAGCTCGGAGGCCACATGCTAACTTCATACTTTAAAGCATCCGTGTGCGTACACGAGTCTTTGAGTTTCACTACCCACAACTAGCCTAGGTCCCGCTTGTAACTAATTGTCTTTTGTGGGGTGTGGAAGCTGCTAAATTATAATAGAAAGCGTTGTCTGCTAAGTATTGGTAATGATGAGCCTAGCTAACCCAGTGTGGTTGTACTAGGGATGGAGCCGTCCTGCTGCATCATCAGCGGGGATGAGGACGGAGGGCCTCCAACGTTATCTCCGCGCCGTGGCTGATAACAGCAACGGTAGCATTATACACACATCTAGTTCTTCACTGAAATGGGATACATGACCATTAATCATCCTTTTACCAATATTAGGGGCATCCATTTATATTCAGATTAGCAAGAGGCTCGCATTATCTTTGCACACCAGTATTTAAAAACATGGAAGATAGTGACAAAGGGACACGTTGTCTGTCTTGCATTATTGAATTGCACGATATGTACTCACAGAGGACATATACTTGTGACATGGGTAATCCTGATCGTTTGTTTGTACATGTTTGCAGGTCTGTGTAACACTAAGCTGTAGAGTCCCGGGATCTTCTCCAGACAAGAGGACCACCTGCGGTGCCCAGGGGTTTTATTGTTTACATCTCTCTCACCAGCGGGAGGCTTTGCTCAAACAGCAAAGGACATCTGCAGCAAGGACCTGTCATTATTTCATCACAGCTGCTTTAAAGGCTTGACCTTCTATTTCCTGGAATTTAATTCAGCTGAGTTTCAGGACCTGATTGATGGTGAAAATGATTAAATTAATTAGTATTGCCCAAGAGGGCAATGTCAAGATGGTCACTTGCACTTTTGTCGATTCTCTGTTCAGTGTGAGGAGAAGCTCCATCCCATAGTTATCTTGATGAAGGCCTTTTTCTGACAAAAGATAAGGGCCACTTGGGGCCGGGAGGTGGAGGGCTGTACCTCCTCTGCCATCTGCTCTGCCCTCTGATTTCAACTACTGAACAGATTTCATTGCCCTCCTGACTTCAAGATGGAGCTCTTCTTCAACCCTTTTGACAACTTGGTGTGTATCCTGCTGGGCATCTCCGTCACTGTGTGGTTCACCCTGTTGCTGGTTTTCATCATCGTCCCTGCGATCTTTGGGGTGTCCTTTGGCATCCGACGTCTTTACATGAAAACCTTGTTAAAGATCTTTGAGGTAAGAGCATGCAGCATAATGGCTCTTTACTCTCTGTATATATGAAGAAACGAGGAAGCATAGAATGTTACCTGCAGTTTTAGGGGATGTGTCAATTCTAAAGGATGACAGGGTGGACACACACTATTGAATTTGCACAACATAAGAGTATGTCTGAAGGTGTGTTACCATTCTGGCAATAATTACCTCCTGCTCCTGCCAAACAACCTGATATTAAACAAACTATTTTGAAAAAGTGGTTGGCTCTGTTCCAGGACAGCATGTATTTGCTTTGTATTTTTTCCCATCTTTTCAATCAACACAAGTCGTTATTGCTCCTGGAAAGCAGTTACTTGTATAAAATATATTATTTTAAAAGCTGCAGTTCTGGTGAATTGAGTTTTTAGAAACGATCTGGACACCTCAATGCCCTGAGGTGCTGGCTTTATGCTTGTCTTTAGCATCCAACCAGTGGCCATTGTATTCACTGCCTGGTTGATACAGATTACCCCCAGTCACCGGACCATTTTTCATTTGTTATGTAATCAGGAAAAACGGCGGTACAGACCTAGTCAGTAACTGTGTCGTCTGTGACATGGCTCCAACGGCCTGGAGTATTGCGAACTGAGTTTTCACTTTCTAGAAATTAGTTTGAATCAGCAGTGATTAATGCAGCAGCTTCATTGCACAACTATGTCAGTATTTACCATGTATGGGCTTCCTTGGCTATTTGACACCAGACGCAGATATTCAGTTTCTCTCCTGCTGTCTCTGGGTCACTAGTAAAGCCATCATCACTTTCCAGTATGTACCTCTGAGAGCAGATGTTGTGCCAGAAATAAATGGACCAGTGTGAGAGATGAGATGAGATGAGAAAACACTCGTATGAGAGATGTTCTTAGCTCAGGATTCCAGTAACAACCATTATATTTAGAGAAAAGGTCCAAGGACACATGCAGTACAGACTAGTTTGTACTATTTGAGTGTGTTTCTCTTCCTATATCCTATATCTCAATTCCAGGCTTCTTAAATAAAAACATTGAATGTTTATCACGGGCACGAGTAGGTGTGCAACCAAGACCTCTCCTGAATTCATCAGTTCAACACAAGACCTACAATTTCATTTTGTTTCTGCAACTAGTTGCTCAAACAGAGGTTGTGTTGCTTAAGTAAAGGTATATGTGCTGTAGCCCTGCACCTATAATTCTTAATGGGGAATAAATAACACGCAGCTCTGGAGCCACATGCTAGCATGACGGACCCGCTTTATTTTTTCCCCCTCTTACTGGAAGGAGCAGCTCTGTGGGCTCCTCCTCTCTCCACCCAGAGAATCATTACTGTCAACTCCAGCTGCGTTTTAATACGATGACTCAGTAATACAACTTGCCACGACACGATTTAAACGAAAAGAAATCAAAAAGAATGCTAGGTAGGCTGATGATGTGTGTGTGCCTATTCTGTCAGAGTGTGACAGACAATGATGGCTAGCAAAGATCACTCACATGCACTGCACACATATCATTGCTGTGGACAAAATTAGTAAATGTCTTTATTTTCATGTTGGCTGTCATCACGTATCTCTGAAACATAGTGATACACAAAACAGGTTTCAGTTCATCCATAGTCATACAACGCATTTGCCTTCAGTTAATGTAAAGTAAGTAGAAATATGAAAACCACCTGATTTTGAATTATCTTTTTTGTTTTTATAGCATGACTTCTGCAGCCTTAAGTGCCCCAGGCCGATTCCAGTGTTTTTGGCACACAGCAACACGCATGCCTGCCTTTACTGTATTTGAGCATTTTGATGTAAATCATGAAGCTTAGTTGAACTGTCAGTTTATTTCCTATCATTGATTGATGCAGACAAACCCCGGAATTATCATGTGCTGCAGTATGAACTGTAGCCTGAGTTAGCTAAGTGAAAGTCCACCATGTCCCTGGTCTTCCACTTAGAACGCTGTCCTTTTTTCTTGCCTCTCACTGGACATGTTGTTTGTTTCTGTCTCAACATGCAGAGTGCACACAAAATTCCACATATCGAAGAGTGAGGCCTGGGCATTATCATGTTTCTCTGAAGAAGGCAGTGGTCACAGATTAGCCATGTATGGTATCGACCCAGGATGACTGATCAACCTTTGAGAATGCAGAATCTTATTTTCTCAACTTTGTTGATGTTTTGCCCCCCGACATCAATCAGGAGAGACATCAGTATGAGTGAACAAATGTGCGTAAAGATGAGAATTGATAGTCTTTTGCGATCAGACCCCATCGTGACGTAATAATATTTTAAGGGGGGTAGAGAAGCCGTGAGCAGTATAGGATTACCTCTTGATGGAGTCTACACACTGATGGTGGTGGTGGAAGGATGCTGAAGAGCTGGCTGTGATGAAGAGTGGACCTCTGGTGAGCCTGACCAGGACACTGAATGTGGTGGAGGAGGGTTACAACGAATCCACACTGAAATGGCACCTGACAGCAAGCGAGAGGAGAACAGATTTAAAGTTTGCAGCAGCAATGTGATTGGCTGATGGAACTCGTGGCAAAATCTGGTTGGATAAGTGAGAGAGAAAACGCCCATAATCAGCTGATTATGAGAAGCAGAGGGAGACGTGAATGAATGAGGCATAAAAATAGTCTTTGTGATTGAACTTACACAGTGCTTCATTTTTACACACCTTTTTGTTATGTCTTTGTAGTGGGCCACACTTAGGATAGAGAGAGGAGCCAAAGAAAAGAATCACCTCCTGTACAAACCCTACTCAAATGGTAAGATGTGCTGTCAGTGTGTTTTCCTGCATGTGTGCATTATCAGTAGGTGTATTTGTTTTAGAGGCGAGTATTGCTAACATCCTGTCTCTCTGGACTGCTCCAGCTATCATTGCCAAGGAGCCCACCTCTTTGGAGGAGGAGATCAAGGAGATCCGGCGGAGCGGCAGCAACAGAGACCTGAACTCAGCTCCTGAGTTTGAGATGTCTGACATCT
This sequence comes from Nannoperca australis, assembly GCA_036023655.1. Taxonomy (NCBI): domain Eukaryota; kingdom Metazoa; phylum Chordata; class Actinopteri; order Centrarchiformes; family Percichthyidae; genus Nannoperca; species Nannoperca australis. The sequence continues at coordinate 80,984 of JAVQJD010050982.1, forward strand.
TCTATTTTGCTCGGCGAGGAGTGGAGAGCATCATGGACGATGAGGTGACCAAGCGGTTCTCTGCTGAAGAGTTGGAGTCCTGGAATCTGCTGACCCGCAGCAACAACAACTTCCACTACATCAGCCTGAGGCTGACTGTCCTATGGGGCCTTGGCCTGCTGATCCGCTATGGCTTCCTTCTGCCTCTCAGGTATTGGCTGTATCAAGCATAGGAGAGCAACCCTTTCCACACAAGCTTTTGAGGAAAGATGGAACCCATTGAGACATAAATGACCATCAGAACTTTGACTTTGACACTGACACTAGTACATGTATTGCTATGTCAGAAATTTAAAACTGCTATCAGCAAAACATGGCTCTTGCATGCGCTCTTAATTCAGTGGTTTTCACTAACAAACGTCAAGATTATCACTGAGTTTTTGTATCAGATACCCGAGGTTTGTTAACAGTGTTTGGTATATTGACCCAAAGTTACAAAATGTTTACACTGGCAAGCATCTTGTCTCCATCAAATACAACTCCATCCAGTGAGTTGGTGTGACTCTATTTGAGGAGTCACAGCTGAAGTAGAAATGTGCCAGCTGTGCATGTAGTCCTGGGTTCTGGTTCTGGTTCTGGGTAGTCCAGGATCCCTGGGAGTCCCCCAGCCGTTACCTGTGCGTTGTCACGGGGCTGGAGGCAGCATGCGTTAAGACGAGGAGTAGGGCACAGAACAAGTCTCCAGTCCATCACAGGGCTAACACATGTACACACGCAACATATTCACATGTGGCCAATTTAGCTAGCATGACACTGTTGTTGGAGCAAACCCACACAGAGAAAGAAAACTATAAGAAAGACCCTGGCCAGCAGGGTCGTGTTCATGTCCAGGACCATGTTACTGTGATGCAATGGTGTTACTCAATGAGTCAGTCTTGGCTTGTGATAGGTCAACAGCTTTTATTTTCCATATTTCCAGTAATGACATAGGTCCTAATTTCCTTTAAAAAATGTTTTGCTTTACCGACCTATGCTTAATTGACCGTAGTGTGGTCGTAACTTTAAAGTAGCAAAGTAAGGTAGTAAATTGACATGGGAAAGTGCTGGCATTATATAAACACAACATTTTATATAGAGGCGACATACAGCCTTATTAAAGAATTTGGAAATGTCATGGATTTGGGCACACTGCTTGGGGTTTGGGACTGCTCTTGAACGCAGAAGTAACATTAAATAATGGCACATGCAGTGAGTAAAAGAGGGAGATCCTCTTTCAGGGTCGGCTTAGAGAGGCACAGGGACAGTGACTCAGTATTAATCCTGGCTGGCTCATTTCCAATTGCCAGTGGGGAGACAAATCAGGCCACCGCTGCACAGACAGACATCATTCTAGTTTCCCTTCCAGCTAATAGATTCTCTCATTCAGTACTTGTCCAGTTGAATATTGACCTGGCTCACTCACTGGCATGAAACCGTAACCTCTCAAACGTTTGTCTAATCCTTACCAAATTCAATCAGCACCTTCTCCAACCCTGGATGATTGGTCCATCCAGATTAAGTCGACTTGTTGACTATCTTGAGGAAGAGGAGAGTGTGATACTATTAACTGATAGCAAGTACTCATAACGTTACTCATGCCCTTTACATGTTATCTGAGTGGTTACTATTCACAGTGCAAGCTTGTAGTACAGAAGGGAACTTTAATGGCAAAGGATCATGTTCTTGCCTTTAAATGCCAGTAAAAACACATTGGTTTTTGTCCAAACAAAACATGGAATCCCTCCCTCCTGTGTTTTACATAAGTTCTTTGTTATAAGTGCAAACCTGCCTGTGTCTCTCCACCAGGGTAACTCTTGCCTTCACTGGTGTGGGCCTCCTCGTGTTCCTCACCTCTGTTGTTGGGCTGCTGCCGAACGGAAGGTAAGACCAATGACAAGCAGGCCTGTTTTTAATTGATGAAAAATATCAGCTCAGATCCCTTGACATGATCAACTTAGATTTGTCAAGACACACAAAGTAAATCATGCTGTTCTATGCTCCTTGCAGGATTAAAAACTTCCTGAGCAAGAAAGTCCATTTGATGTGCTACAGGATATGTGTCAGAGCTCTGACTGCCATTATAACATACCATGACAGGTAAAGCACCGACGCTGTTGTGCCACACTTCTATAAGTTAATGTGATTAGTAACGTTTATTGGGATGAACCCCATTCCAAGAATGATAATAAATAAATAGTAAGCACAACAATGGTAGACTTCTTGGAAAGTGTGGTAAAGTGATAGGCTGTATGCAAACACATGAGACACTCAGGCAATCTAATTAGCTCCAATTCACATGACTCATGGTAGTGATGTCAACACAAATAATGGAAACAAAACAATGATCCATACAAGAGTCCTAGCAGCCAGACTGGTTTCTTTTAAATCGTAGACTGGCAAACACTTTGACATTAGACACAGTGCTGTTCACAGCAGCAAGTGTAGTGCAGTACTTCTGAAACCACAGTGCAATATACACTCAACTGCTCATTAACACAAATGTCTAATCGGCCAATCACATGGCAGCAACTGACTTTGAACATGGCATGGTTGTCGGAGCCAGGCGGGTTGGTCTGAGTATTTGAGTACATATCATGGATGTGCAACAGACATATCTGCAGCAACTGCGTGATGCTATCATGTCAATGTGGACTACAATCTCTGAGGAAGGTTTCCTGCACCTCGTTGAATCTATGCCACGAAGAATTAAGGCAGTTCTGAAGGCAAAAGGGGGTCCAACCCGGTACTAGCAAGGTGTACCTAATAAAGTGGCCGGTATAGACCAGGCTCATTATGAAAACATAGTTCTATGCAATTTCTTGGAATAATAATTATAATATCTAATTTTGGCTTAGAACATTCAGTTGTGTAATTCCCAGTTATTACTCTGAAAGCTGCATTTCCATTTGCATGGCATGCATTCTGCCGGACAAATTTCCATTGACATGGTTTTATTGGTTGGTGTTCTTGGCTCCGTGTCATCCCCACTGGCTGCTACCAGTCAGTCTTTATCACAGAAGTTAGCACGATAGGTGCTGCTGCTGCTTCGATTGCTTTGCTGGCCTTCTCATTTTACTTTCTTGTTTTATGTACTGTGCCTTGACAGCCTGTCTCAAGTACTCATAACTTCTATTTTATCCTCACCTCTGGCACATGGTTAAAGATCTGCCAAAATCAACCTCTATAACAAAAGTGTAGTCATTGAGCTCTGCACTGATGCTCACTTGTTCATTATTGTGGTAGTAACTTCATCTGGCAAACAAAACAATAGCATGCAATGATACAAATGATATCTTACAAGTTTGAAGTTATAAAGCATTGTGCTTTTGGCAAAACACCAAGTTTTCCACAAGGCAATAAACATCAGAAGGGATAAGATGTTATAAGCAATGGCTTTCCAAATGCCATCACATTTAAGCTGAAGGCAAGAACAATTACTTTTCGGATTAAAAGTTATCATAAATTTGTATCCCGAGGGATGTAATGTTTAAAAAAACCAAGCCACTTAAATGCTGCTCTTTTTGTTCACACGGTGTCTGTCTGACCTGCAGACCTCTTGCCGCGACAGGAGAGGGGTCTGCGTGAGATAACGTAATAGCCAATAAGTTATCTTTGGAGAACAGAATCCGAGGGTGTTTGCAGATGTAATGTGAGCGTGCAGAGTGCGAGTACGAAAGGGTTAGTGCCTGAGGCTTGAACTCAGACTGTCTACATTCGTATTCATTGCAGCTGACGTATGAGCCTAGGTGAAGCACAAAACCCTGGTCGGTAAAGCTTTCTCATACACAAAGACCAGGCGCGCTCAATAAAACCTTAAGCACGATGCTGAATTTACATAGTTATAGCACATTTGGTTTAAATATGGTAGAGTAAGAATCTAAGAGGAACATGAAACAATAGACTGCTTTTATAGAGAGGACGGCACATGCAACAGGATGTAGAGGAGGAAGTTGGTGCTTTATGTATTTGCCCATCAACTGTAGTCTGTAACAGCTGTTGTTGCTTGGGTTAACAGCAGTGCAGACTTTGAATTTGAAATGTCGCTGTTGAAACGTCATCCGAGTTTGAGATCAAGGGACATTGTGAGACTCCTCATCTTATCTGAATGGAAGATTGCTTACTTATTTGCTCACATCTTGACGCAGCAGCAAAAATAGAAATTAGTTTCTAGCATGAATTTTCATGACAATTTATATTTCACTTTTGTCATTACTGTGTGAATGAACACACATTAATTTATTGAGGGGGGGGGGATACAGACACAGATCTGTATCATTTCTTTCTGAATGTCTGCCATCAAGGAGTAGCAGGTTGTATTCCTCTTTAGTCTGGGGCTAAAAATACACAAGTGACATAGGGAGTGTTGCTCTCTCTAAGATTGCAACTCTATCTTCGGAATGTGAACTGAGTGTGATGAGGTCCTGCATGCTCTGGGGGTCAAACCTTTAACACATCCACCGGGAGAGGCAGTGTGGACAAGAGTACCCACATTTTTATGAACTTTTCATATTGTCTCCAATACTTTTTTTTTCCAGTGAGAATAAACCCAAGAATGGAGGTATCTGTGTCGCCAACCACACTTCGCCCATTGATGTCATCATCTTGGCAAGTGACGGCTGCTATGCTATGGTGACTATACTGCTGCCCAGCAGGATGCTACGAAAACATTGACACTGGTCACTTTTTCTGCGTCAGCTGAAATGAAATTTCTCCCAGAAATAGATGCGTTGCTGTTTACATTTGTTTGTGTTGTTTTGTGCCAGGTTGGTCAAATTCACGGTGGCTTGATGGGGGTCATTCAGAGATCCATGGTCAGGGCCTGCCCACACGTTTGGTTCGAACGTTCAGAAGTCAAGGACCGACATCTAGTGGCCAAAAGGTAGCATTACAAACTTTTTGTTTTTAGTACATTTAGTTATTGCAGTTTTTTTCCTTTTTATAAGACATTCAGTTGAATTTGAGCATCAGTCTGTTGGAATCTTTGTTTGTGTAAAACATTGTTGTTGGGGTACTTTCGGGGGGTTTTGTCTTAAGGATCTAAAAGTCAGATTTTTAGTCATAACCTTCATTTTTCTTGTTCTGCAGATTGAGTGACCATGTAGAAGATAAATCCAAACTGCCCATTCTCATTTTCCCAGAAGGTAAGCTTGTTCAGTGATCTGGTACAAATAGGAAGACAACACACGATTAGTAGCCTGATCTAGTTTCCATTAAAAGCCCCATAAGTCTCAATTTGTTTTATATAAATGTTCTAAATCCCCAGGTACCTGCATTAACAACACGTCAGTTATGATGTTTAAGAAGGGTAGTTTTGAGATTGGTGCCACAGTCTACCCTGTGGCCATTAAGGTGAGAGATGTCTTTTTTTTAAATCAACATTTGTTTTTCAAATAACCCGTGTATTGATTATTCATTCGTGTGTGTTTGATCGTAACAGTATGATCCCCGATTTGGAGATGCTTTCTGGAACAGCAGCAAGTTTGGGATGGTCAACTACCTGTTGCGTATGATGAGCAGCTGGGCCATCGTCTGCAGTGTGTGGTACCTTCCTCCCATGTCCAGAGAGGTGAGACTCCATGGCTAACTTAATGTTAATGAGCCGCTTGTTTTGTGACATTCAAACTTTACAGTTCAATGAGAATTTGTTCAGCTGTGCCAGAACATACAGATACAAAGTCCGAGTACAAAAACAACATGATAATGCATATTGTGAGCAATGTGGAGTGTCTTTTTTTTTATCAACCATTGGTGTACACTCTCACACCAACATTAATCTCTCTGCTATTGATTAAGCTGCATTCACAAAAAATGTGAAGTGACCACTGGAGTGATTTTGCAGTCTTTGTGGGCCACAAATAGCAAATGGATGAGTTCCCAGACTAACAATACGTAGGTTCACAGTGGCATCAAGCAGAGCATATGTGACAGCTCAGATACAGTGATTTTAAAACACACCAGGAGCTGCATTATTTCTTAATTTACTCATGAAGTCATACCACTGAGAATAACCATACCGTTTCGTTTGGGTGTGAATGTTTCTGTTAAATCTGCAGCAAATGACACGGCTCCAACAAAGCTTTTGTAGCTGATAATAGCTTCGCAGCTCATTATTGGTCAGGACCACTTGTTTTGCCTGTGTCATGTTTATGTCAATCTTCTCCAACAGGAGGGCGAGGATGCTGTACAGTTTGCCAATCGTGTCAAGGCAGCCATAGCCAGGCAAGGTGGACTGGTTGACCTCCTGTGGTAAGATGACACCCGTTCAGCTTAATGGTTTCTACCACTTTCACATACAAACCCAATGACTGACGGGGTAGTGAATGCTTCAACATATGGGTGGCCATTCATAACAGTCTGCTGCCATGGGTTAATAGACATTTTCACAGCAGTGTGTATATACTTTGGTAGACATTAATCAACAATAGAACATGAAAAAATGGCATAATTGTCTACTACGCCAGCAGTTGCCGTCACTAATTTCAAACTCTTTTGTAGGGATGGAGGACTGAAGCGAGGAAAGGTAAAAGATACCTTTAAAGAAGAGCAGCAGAAGCTGTACAGTAAAATGCTGGTGGGCACCCAAGAGGACCGCAGTCGCTCCTGAAGGACCTGTGTGGAAGTGGACTGGCTCAGAAAGACCCACTTGGGCACCTCTGATATAAAAAGGCAGTCAGCAGAGCTCCCTCTCTATTGGAGCTGCCGGACTGGAAAATTCCCTCTGGTGTCAACAGTACTCAATTTGGCTTCCTCGGTCACTGCCTCAGCCTGGCATGTTCAGTTCGCATCGCTGTTACGAGTCATTCTGAGTCTGCTGCTCTTTGTTGGAGTAGGTTGGACTGAAGCCTTGCCTGCATTAGAATGAAAGTAAGGTGCGCACAGAAAAGGAGCGTTGTCTTCCTTGCTGGCAGTCTTTTGAGGGAAAACTTGTGTTTATATAGTTGAGTTCATGTCTTTGTTTGATAGTTTCAACTTTTTAATTTTCACTTTATTGTCATGTTTGTATCACACTGGGTTCAAGTTACAGACCTGATTATACCTGGGACATTGAGGAGATTTGTAGGTGAAAACTATAGTTTGTTATAAAGCTAAAACCTGTAACTGAGTTGGGGTTTTGCATGACTGGCTTTGGCCCATGATTTTGGGCACAATGCCAGGTTTTGTTACATTTCAGATATTTTTATGGGCTTTTTCCAAGAGAAAACAATACTTGTATTTTAAGACTTGTGTTTTACATTAAGACTTGTATCAACACATGTGGTCACTAAAGGGGCCACACTGCAGATGACCTGTTGATGTGTTGTCTGTCTCTGTGTGTTTTTTCACGGAATGTGTCGATCTTCACATTATGAAGTGGAAATTGTGCACCCACAGTTACTCTGATGGAAGCAGATATTTCAGTTTCAGATAATAATGCAGCAGAACTGCAGTAAAATGGTTTATAGTCCATTCATTAAGAATTTACTTGGGATGCGTTTAGCATTGTCCTTTTAAGACCCACGGCACATAGATAGTGATAGAGGATCATGACCATCACAGTTGGTCTCCTGACTGAAATATAGTTATAATGACAATTAGCTGATACATTTCATACTAATACACTTCCTAACAGTCATCATGCTTTCAGTGGCTTCCTGCTTGTGCAGTGACCATATTGCCTAATTTATTTCAAGTGAACTCAAGGCTATTGTTTTTACCCCCCGTCAATGATCCTGGCAGCCGCCTCTAGGAGGTTTTAAGGACAGACTGAGTGCAGCTGTAGTTTGGACTCTCCGTTAGGCTGGAGTCGAGGAACACAGTGGACGGCCTCCCAGAGGCTCTGATCCCTCTAGTTTTCGGTTATCAGGGATAGACATCGTGTCAAATCTGTTCATCAAAATAAACGTTCAAGAATGTGACTCTACGTTTGACTGCAGGTTTTTTCTTTGTGCTTCTCACACGGTCGATCACATGAGTTCTACCCTGATACAGATACAAAGGGGTCATTATATGAAACTATAAATCCCATAACAACGGCACGTTAATGTGGAGATTTAAGTACAATATTTTTGATACACACTAGAGTAACTTTAGAGTGTTTGAAGTAAATTTCTTTGTCTATATATTTATGTATATGCAGTTTACAGTACACTACAGAAGCTAGAATAAAACACTTTGCAAAATGTACATTTTAAATGAGACCTTTTAAAAAAAATAAAATGTAGACGCAGGAACTACAACTAGACAATTTTAGGGTGAGCTAAATTGATTGAAGTTACATGTCCTATTGTTAAATATTTAAATTAAATGTACTGCAAATTACACCAAATAATAAATGTTTATACCACTTTAACTTTAGTCTATGTATCTCATTTAAGAGTTTAGGCTCTTACTGGCAAATATTTTCTAAAGTCAGAAGCATTTTTCATTTAATATTTTTAGAATTGTTTAAGCTCCAAACAGTGTTGCCTCAATTAGCTGTTGCTTTTGTGTGCTATTCTTGGCAGACAAGCCAGGACTCTGGTAACATTTCCTGTCTTGATTCATTGGCACCAAACTGCTATAACACAGTCTGGCTTGAGGATTAAGAGCTTTATTTTGAACATTATTTTACTGGCTAGCTCAGGATTGAGTCTAAATAGTATCGCTTTCCCTGGATATATATTGCAGATTATTTTGCAGCTGCTTCATCTGAAACCCAGGCCTCTCCTCCTGGCTGCAATGAAATGCCTCGGTGTCCTTTCAGAGGTTTCCCCCTTTAACTGTGTTTGTTTCCAAACCGGTGATGGACATGGCAGCATTCTTTTGCATCTCTGTTGCTGTAGTTTTAAATGGATCTGTTGACGTTGGGGGAATAAAGCACACAGTGCTCAGAGAAGGAGTAAGAGGAAGTAGGGAGCTCAAAAGGTTGGCTGTGTAAACCATGCCATGGTTGAACAGCTCACAAACAGCACTATGGAGAGCCAAAGTCAGACCCCAGCAGTCTTTTCTTTAGCCTGGGCTGGAGCTCAGACTGCTGCTGGCACAGATCCATCTACCCCAAATGAGAGTTTTACAGCTCTGTGGTTCACTGGAGAAAGCTACTGTAGCAGCGTTGTGAAAATATTGTGGTTACTCTGCTGTTGTGATGACTGGAAGCCGTGGGAGGCAGGCAGTTCTAGAGAAAATTACTAAATGTTGTGTCATGCACATAAAAACAAACTAGTCCCTCTGGTTTATGGGCTTCTGCTGGTGCAGGACTTTAGACAACAGCAGTACACGGGCTGTGCAGTTGTTGCAAGTAGGTAAAAGCGACCCCAGTGATTACTGATGAGCACACAAGGCAAAGTCAGATAAAGATAAGACGACCCCCACTTCTCAAACAGCTAGAGAGAACAGCATCAGTAACAGCAAAAGCAAGCGGCGCTCTGTCAAAGGATATTTCACCGAAAGAAAATGAATAGAACTTCCTGTTGAGACTACACAGAATGAGCCTGTGGTATTTAGAGTGGTGATTTCAAGAGGCCTTTCAGATTGTTCATGTCCCCTGGTAGTTCAGTAATACAGTCTGGTATTTTATGTCATTTTACAAGTTGTTATTGTTGAAATAGTATCTAATACAGAATAGGGGTTTATCTTAACTAGAGTTAATAACAAGTAGATCATTTGCAATACACAAAGTACCAAATATTATGGGATTATCCTAAAAAGGAGGTTACACTTTGGAGCGACGGCCACCACGTTGTGATAAACTTACGAGGAAGACTGTAATTGAGTGCTCGCAGCAAACAGAGGGAGGCGGAGCACTGGTTACCAGCACTGCCCGCTCAGCTTGGGGCGGTTATCTGAGCGTTCGTCAAGGCAGCAGCAGCAGATGCGACGGCCAAGCTTGTTTTAAGTCCGCTAAGAAGCTACTAGTCCAATTAACCGAGAGGAGGCGGAAATCCGCGCATGCAGGCCATTAACTAACTAACCAACTAACCAACCCCTCGGCTCGACGATGGATATGAGCGCCGCTCCGTCGCGTGATGAAGACCTGACACGACAGCCCGCCATCACCAAGCAAGTTGGACCACAAGCGGCACAGTGTCATCAGCGAAATGAGGGCGCATTTTAAGCGGTGACCGTCGCGAGTTGAACTCTCACGATAAGCCCCTGTAAGCTCCCGGAGAGCCGCCGTTACAGGCCTGGACGCGCGTCATTTGGCGACGCCACGGAGTTTCCTCGAGCCTGTTTTTGTGAAGGTGGATCGTTAACATGCAAACACACACCGACGTGCTGCTCGTCACCGCAAATGTCGGGTCACTCTTTGACAATGTAAGTAGACCGGTAAGAGTAAAATTAAAACTACACCAGCCTGCCGGGGGATTATACGTAAGGCCTTAAATAAATAATTAGTCGAGTGAGCGCAGGAGGTACGTTTTAATTTGAATGGGCGCGTGCTCAACTGTGTTTAACCGCTGTGGTTCATTTTTCAAAAGGAAATCACACGAGACAAAGTTGTTGATGTATTACTCCCTTTTGGGGCGCGCAAGTTTGGCGCCTCAGGTGACCCCGTCCGACTGGAGCAGCCAGAGAACAGAGTTACACGTGTGACCCGTCAGACACTGACAGTCAGCAGAAATACAAATACAAAGTTGACATGTTCAGAATATGAGACTCCAAAACGTGTTTAAAACGATTGGTTCAGGGTTTTAAATATACGTGTATATTTGAAACATGTATTTTGATAATGTACTGTGGAATTAGGGACAGAATACGTCGATTGTTCAAAACAAAGACTGTTCACGATTCATTAATAATTGATTTAAATTCAAGTATGTGAAACGGTAAACTTTCATATCTTATTGGCCATTTTATTGTATACCATTTTATATACATCAATCATGTGACATATAGGCCTATATTGTGTGTTATCTCTTATATGTTGGTGTTGCTGCTGCATGTCTTGGCCAGGACGTTTTGGGTTAAATAAAAGTTAATAAAGTCCCGTCGTTTTGGTGTAACAGTGGACCTCACATGTTGACCACAAGACGTTTTGACTGTTTTCCTAAGTGATCTAATGGGTTTGTCTGCAGTTGTTATATTTCCCCCAAACATCCATGACATCTCAAGTCATTCAGTATGCGGATATGTGTGCCACTGCAGTGGTCTTCCGGACCCTCTAAATTAGTTTTAGGCCCCCCTCCCATTATTTCCATAAATCAGTCATATGTGAACCCTCTCCAGGTGTGGCCCCCCCAGAATCATCATCACCTAGCCCACCACTGGGAGGTGCAATCAATCCCTGTTGAAAATCACAGTTTATAATGTAAGTACAGCGAGGGTCTGTGTTATCAGTCAGTTTAGGGTATCCTTATCATACTGTATGACATTTACATCATAAGCTCCCGGGGATTTCACTATATTTCTATAATGTTATTAGTTATAGTTTACAGTGTAGTCTTGATTGTAGCTTTCTTTGAAAAACATGCAGTAACCTTTTAAAAAAGATTACAAAAATTTGACTGGAAATGAAGTATTATAAACACTTGGCTAAATATCCAGTGGTTTTTAGTTTTGGCCTCTGTTAGGATGACAAAACATTCAGACATTGCAGGGAGGACGGCTCTTACACTCATGGAAATTTGGCTCAGAACCATGTTTCCGGTTGCCAGATCTGGCTCCAATGGAAACATGTTAGATCCCATTGTGGGGGATATGTAAACAGATGAATATCTCCCCTGAGGGATTTGAGCGTTTCTACTTAGTTAAGGGGCGCGGCGCGGGTTGGGTGGGGGGGGGGGGGCGTGGGGGGGGCGGGGGGGTGGGGGGTGGGGGGGGGGGTGGGGGGGG
>JAVQJD010051004.1:0-19681 GCA_036023655.1 Nannoperca australis
TTTTTTAAACACACACACACACACACACACACACACACACACACACACACACACACACACACACACACACACACACACACACACACACACACACACACAGTTCCCTACCTCGCAGACAGTGCAGTGCCAGCGAGTCTCTACGTGGTGCTTGCACTCGTTGCAGGTGTACACAAAGCGGTCCTGGCCCTGGTTGTGCAGCTCTACCAACATACACATCGTGCTCCATTTGCACCTTCTCAGTGAGCTGAACTCCCAGTGCTTGTCCCTGGCCAAAGTCAGGAAGGCATCGCGGCCGTCCATCAGGTCACAGGTCAACATAGGGTCGGGGTCCATGATGGGTGGCAGGGTGTTAATGACTGGCCCAGCATGGAGGTGGATAACAAAAAACACCTTGTAGTAGAAAGCAGGGAAAACGGGTCGGTTAGTAACAAATTCCCGACCCTCAGTCCATCTCATGAAGGAGGCAATTCCTAAATGTGATACAAGTATCTGCACTGTTCTCTAAAGCTGCGTCCTGTTGTGTGCTAGTGCGCTCATGTGCCTGTAAGATGTACAGTAAGCCATGTGCATTTGACCACCCATGACATCCTACCAGCAATATAGAAATAATAAAACTAGCAATGTTGTATAGAATGGCATTTTTAATGGACTGCAAAACAATCTGTTTCCCACCTCCTTATGTTTCTCCATCGTGGCGTAGAGCTTCTGGGAAAGATCATTGGCTACATTCGGCATGCCAGGCTTTTTCTTATTGGCCCGGCTGACGCTGCTCTTGTTTTTGTTGGTTTTCTTGTTGTTCTTCTTTTTGGCAGTCTTGCTGTCAGCTTGGGCTCCCTTGAAGTAGATGGACATGGACATTCAGTGAAGCAGAGATTGCGCAACAGGCAAGATGAGGTTGTGCAATTAAGCCGAGTGGTTAAACAATGCCCGAGTGACTGCTGAAAGCTTTTAAATAATGAGGACTTGAGGTTGATAAAAAATCTGGGGTTGAACAGAGGCTTAAGCAACAGGCTGTTGATTTTGGCATAACAATTCTTTTTATGAAACCCATTTCAAAATGCCCATTGCGCCTTTTCATCCATCTCACCTCTGTCGTTTCAGAGGAGGCTGTGTTCTCCTCCTTCTTCCTCTCCTCTTCCTCCTGCTCCAGCTCCTTGATGCTCTCCTCCAGTACATTAGGCCAAAAGTCACCCTCAAAGTACGGCAGCTCATAGGCACTGGTCAGCCGGTCTTCTGTTGCCTGCTTGAAAATGTCCTAAACACAGACACACACGACTTCCGTCAAGAAAGTTCAACTTGAATTCAGATTTCTTTATGACAAATTTAAAATGAGAGATACTTTTGCCACTGAAATAAACACAAACAATGGGCACAACGGCAATCCTATTGGAGCATACTGTAAAGATTAGCCTAATTGATTTGACTATTATATTGTCCCAAAATTATTCAAATTGTAGTCAGAATTGTTGCAATAATCTATATGAAACACAAGGGGGAGCCCCCCTATGTTGCATAAATATGGTGTGTCTTGTCAGCAGAGATAAAGGATGAATCACAGCATATTAATACTAGATAAGGGCATTGCATTATTATTGAGAGAATTAATCAATATCTGTCTAGAAAAGTAGTTTAAATTTTTATTTTTAAAAATTGTTTAAAAGTAGATCATCATCCCATTTGGTCAAAATCCTGTAATTCTAAAAAACAGTTCGATTGATAAGATCATGTAAAAGCTAACTTATACAGACAAGTTCAATTGTGAACCATCATCTCTCCATGAGAGTCCTGTTGCAGTACTCTTCATTATATAAAGTGACAGTATGAAAATAAACAAAATGATCAGATAACACAAAATACATAATGTGCCAAAAATAACTTGATAATTAGTTCAATTATTTCAATTTTTATATCAGCCTACTGTAGAGTAGACCCCTAGACTTACTTACTGTACAGTTATAACTGGTGGGAAAATTGTTAACTATGACTGAGAAAATCTTGACACTTATTGAGATTATCTTAGTAATGAAGACGCAATGATGTGATATTATCCTGACCTTGTAGTCGTGTAAGATCCTCTCGGCGAAGGCCTTGTCCAGCATCTTTCTGTACCACTCTTGCAGCCTCTTGGGCTTTGGGATCTTCTGGTCAGGAGGGTGGCAGTGGAAAATGTAGTCATCGCCTTCACTGGGTGGGCAGGCCCAGATGTGACCCATCACGTACCTGAGGGCGACAAGAGTCGGCCACTTAGCACTTGCAGGAATGACATGTACAGTATTACCTGGAAGGGTTTAAAAACACTACGGTGTGTAAAATAAAACGTCTTAACTCACCCCAGTTTCTTCACGTACTCCAGGTAGCCTATTAAGATCTCATGGTACACTGCAGTCCTTAGCAAACGTGGTTTGAAGAAGTGAATACTGTCGAGGTATGATATGTAAACCCGTCTGCAAAGCAAATATGGAAAATGTATTCAAAGAACAATACACAAAGTAGCAAAATAAAACAGAGAAAACTACAAACTACTCCTACATCAGTCTTATTCTCTGCTGTAGTTTTATACCTGGTATTTGGAAATGGGCACTCTGAGCCGTACTCCTGGACGTGCATGCCGAAGAAACAAACGTCCACCCCATCTATTTCCTCAAATGCAAAAAGTGCTTTGGTTCTGTAAGGGAAGCTCTCCACCATCTCGCCTGAGTCCACAAACCTGCACAAGCAGAGAAGCATAAATACAATTACAAAGTGAACTTGACCATTGTTTTTGTAAAGGACAGGAAAAGGAATTATTTTGGGCCCCAGACTCAGGAGAACTCCTGGATGTCAGGTCTTTCACGCATGTTTACTTACTTGGAGATTTAGAATGATATGATATGTGGACTGTGTCTGTATTTGCAATTGAGAGCAAAGGATAAGCAAGAAAGCCACAAGGTAAATGTTTTGTGCATTTACATTCTTCCAGCAGTGGAAGGTCAGCAAAATAGGGATATATATGCAAGAGGTCAACTTCTAACACATTCAAATCCATCAATTTAAAGTGTTGGAGATATCCTGGCGGCCTGGGGATTTAAGATTCTGACTATATAATCGTAACATCCCCGGTTTAAGTCCAGCAGGGCACCTTTGTTGCATATCTTCCTTCCTCTCTCTCTCCCCTCATTTTCTATCACCTCTACAGTGTCACTGTATTTAAATTAATGCAAAAATGCCCCAAAAACAATACTTTTAAGTGACAATGTGGCTTTATCAGAACATTCATTGTGATGTGGCAAGTACCACTGATGTTTTTCCAAATCCTTCTGTCACAATTTAAACATCCTCATTCCCAAGATATATATCAAATGCACGGCACATCAAATACAGACTAATCAATGAGCATTTAAAAAAAGAAAAAAAAAAACTTAAGAAAACCCCAACTTCTCTCCTGGTGTGATTCTCAGATGAGAAGAAGGGTATGCAGTGTAGTTTAAGGCTGGACTTGGAGAAAGAAAGCAGCCGCACAATGAAAACTACCATGTTATTCCATGTTTAACTAATGTTTTTGCAAAACAGGAGCGAGAGACACTGCATCAGCAGGCGAGAACCTTACCTGGACTTCATGCCAGGCTTAATCTCCACATTTTTGTCAGAGCTGGCCACCACTCGCACAAACACCTCTCCGGCCTCTGGCAGGTTCTGTCTTTTCAAGTACTTATTCACTCGGTCCTCAATGTACGTGCCCAACCTTGTTGATTGCAACCCTTTACAAACATCAACACAAATGTTTAGTATGAATTCACGTTTTAAAATGTCTGCTGAGTGCTGTTGTGTTACTACTACACGTAACTTACTTTTGGCTGAAAACTTGTTCTCCTTTCTTGTTTTGCCAGACTTCTTCAGACAGTTGTCACAGATGAAGCTAGAAGAAAAACGATCAAACTGTCGTTTAGTGTCTACATACAGTAACTCCGGCAAATATAAAGGTCCTGTTGAGAAGAATTCCGTTAAGGTCAAACATGGACTGTATGTACTTAAAAAGGGCTGGATGGTTGTTCAGCAGCGATAGCAAGACTTACCCTGATGGCCAAATGACGTCGTAGTGCAGCACGCAGATCTGATGCATCTTTCGCCCGCAGTCTTTACATTCAACAAACCTACAAGGACAAACGTTTGCTTTTTCTGTGCTTTCCTTGCAAAAGGGAGTAAAAGAAGCATCACTGCTATCACCTAAAAGAGTCAAACTGAAGTTACTGTCCAAACTGTACTCACGGTTCTGAGTCCAACATGTCATTTTTCTTCTTTTCGAACTGCTCTTTTGAGATCATGCTGCACGAAAAAGAGATAAAAGAGACAACCGAGTTCATGTCTGTGATGGACAATCCTTTCCACAGAATCAAGTCTAGAGAGAAAAAAAACTGCCTGATAATCTCGCAAGATGATCATCAGGAGGTGTTCAGCCACCCAGGCCTGGTAACTTACGTCTGCGGCTGTGCCGGGTCGTCCCCCAGGGTCACACTGTTGCCCTGGATCTCGTTGAAGCACTTCTCACAGAAGTGATACCTGTCGGCAATAAGGCCATATTTGGGTGAACTGCAGCCAGCACACACAGTAGCAGCACAGGCAAACCGGCGTACAGGTGGCAGAATGCGGAGTAAACGGGGCACACAGCAACAACCGAGGACGGAGCATGGGCACAGGACAGACGGAGTGACACACACAGGCAGAGGGGGTAACAGGTTAGTCACAGCTGAAATTGTCATGATCCAGCCACTCTCATTCAAACTGGAACAGAAATGGGGGGAAACATGCTAAAATGCTATGTTAATGATGGTAAATAATGTTAACAAATGAATGTTTGAACTGTATGTTGACACGACACCACCCCACTGCATGCTGGAATGTGAAAACAACAGTCATTTACAAACAAACGACATGCATTATGAGCTGAAGAATGAATTACGTCGTGCTGGGGGAGACGGAATGAGTGATGATACAAAAAATACAAATACAAAATAAAATAAAAAACAATACAAAAGTGCGGGTCCTGTAGGAAAACTTTTACGTTATGGGACTAATTTAATTGTATTGAAGTAATGGGTATTTCAGTCCTAATACTGAGGCATTTAAATCAAGATTTGGTCAAATGATAAAACATTAATTAGAACTTATTGGTGCAGTAGCAGATTCTGCACAGCAGGGGGAGCTTTGGTGGTGGTATCTTGGGCACAGGACATATGAAGACAACGCAGGGCCCGATCATGCACATTCTGCCTGGCCACAACACACAACTCTCAGCGGTGCCTGTGACACCCCTATGAAAGAAAAGATCACCATGTGCAGAAGGTCCTCACAGCTTTGTTGGCTGGTATGGCTCCATGTGAAATGGTACCTTTGGTCATGTTTATCTTTAAGGACGAAGCTGCATACCTTCTTCTCTTTACAACTCCTCCTTCCCCTTTTTACCAGTTTCTACACCTCAGCAGAGTCAGAATACAATTTTACCTGTTCTGGTAGCTGTAGTAGGTGCCATCCCTGGAGATCGTACACAACTGTTTGCCATAGCAACACAGCGTCTGGGGTGAGAACTCAAACTGTGGAAACATCAGAGGAAATTTAACAATCAATGTCATCGTTACAGTTTGTAGTCACGTCAACAGCCACATGCAGGTAAAGATAAATGCAAACTGACAAAATAAGTAGAGTAAAAAGGAGAGTTTTTATGTTCAGTTCCCATGTTGTCTCACCTTCCTGCCGCAGCAGTAGCCCAGGCCCTGCATGACGGGATCGATCTCCGCTTCAAACACTTCTGCCAGTTTGGTGCAGTACTTGTAGACACGGGATGTTTTACGGTTGTACAACCAGGCATTGTTGAACATGAGCCATACGTCTTCCACATACTGCCACGGCTCCTGGTACTGACCCGTGTCCAGCTTGCGCTTGATGGTGGATAAGTCAATGGGAGTCTTCACAATTTCAAAGTAGTCCTGTGCAGCAGGAGAGAGAGAGTTGCAGGAATGAGAAAATCACGCTTAACAGTATTTTTTTCTGTGGGTCCTGTAACATCTGAATTGAGGTGTGTGTGTGTGTGTGTGTGTGTGTGTGTGTGTGTGTGTGTGTGTGTGTGAGAATATAATCTCCGATACTCACAGGGATGCCCAGCAGCATGGGGTCTACAGGTTGCCTGAAGGGCAGTGACTCTGGGTCTTGCCTGTAGAGGGCCTCAAGCGTCGGCATTAGGGCTTGTCTCAGCTCCTCTGGCTTAAAAACTGGACAGACAATAATAATGTTATAAGAAGCCAAAAAAGAAACACAACCTTGCCTGCAAATACAACATTTTTAATCAAAGTTAACTGTACAAATGCGCCGTGACAAGCCGAGCTGAAATTAATACATACAAATATATATTTACTCGATATTGTGATCAGTTGTTTTGCTCCATGGCACATATCTTACATTTTTGTGTCCCAGAAATATCATAATACCACAATACATTTTTACACACTTAATATATCCAAAGGAGATTGTGTACTTTTTTTGCGGTTCTGAGTGCTGGAGGTGGTTGATGTGCTGTTGGCTCCATTTTCCTCCTCTTCTTTGGGTTCCGTCTTCACCTCCGGCTTCTTCTCCTCCGTTTCCATTGGTTCCTGCTTTGGCTCTGCTGCAACTGGCTCCTCCTTCTTCACCAGCGGGGGTTTGGTTTCATCGTCCTGCTACATGAACACAACCACGTTCAAGCAGGTATTCCAAGTCACAAAACCATCAAGTTCTTGATGCAGTTAAAAAAAAACATTTGGGATGTGAAAAGTGAGCAGAAGTGATGGAGTTTGCAACAGTAACCAGGGCATCAAACAGCAAAGGGCTCCTGGTCTGACCTACAGTCGACATAATAGGTGTGCTTCTTTCTATCTCTTGCCTCAAATTATGCACATACCTCCATTTTGACGTCGGTCTGCTTCTTCCCAGAGTTGCTGTCCTCATCTTCTTCTTTTATTTCAGGTTTGACTTCAGCCACGCTCATGTCCGGCAGCGCCTGCTGGGAGCTCAGCTCAGCGACAGAGGCTGGGGTGGGCACTCTGTTATCTATACTCGCTGCTGCCTGGGACAGCTTTAAAGAGAGGAGGAAGAGACATTCTGATCACAACGCTGATCATATATAAATCAAGTACTACTGACGTATGAGCAAATTAAAGATTTAACAGTCAGCTTCCAGCTTTAATAGGAGCTTGCAAAGGCGTAAGCAAAAAAAAATTTTTTTTTAAAGAGCTTTGACTTTTTAGTAAGAACTAATATCTCACCGGTGTGCTGGGGTGCTGTGCCTGCACTGAGGTTGGCTGCTGCATCTGACTGAGGGGTTCTGGCTGGGGCTGCAAGGGCGTAAGCGGATGGGAGGGGTCAGGGGGGGTGCCCATGGCTGAGGGGGGGCAAGAGAGGCCACTGGGTATGTGGGTTGGGGTGGAGGAGGGCCCACCCGTGGAAGCGGGGGTGGAGGGCTGCTGTGGCACCTGGGCCTGTGCAGAAGCATGGTGCTGGTGTTGTTGCTGCTGCTGCTGCTGCTGCTGCTGCTGCTGCTGCTGCTGCTGCAGGCTGGCAGAGGCATTGGGTGGAGGGGTGGCGCGCCGAGTGGGCTGGACTGCAGGGCCACATGGCATCTGGGAGCCAAGGGATCCCAGTGCATTCAGAGGGAGGTTAGAGTTCTGCGGCTGCTGGAAGAGGGATGCAGTGTTAGCATACCAATACACACCATTCATACAAACAGGCCGCGTGGCAACAAGCATAAAGCCGCGTTCAGACAGAAAAATGTAAGGGGCGCTGAAAACGCTGGGAGCATGCAAAGTTTCTCTCAGCCCAGAACGTCTCCTCACCTGTGTGACAGCTGCCTGTGTTATGGGCTGGCCCAAGCCTACATTCACATTCATTGCTCCACCTGCACCTGCAGTGAACTGGCCCTGTGGCAGGAACTGGACCTGCGTGGCTGGCTGAGATACCATGTTATTAGCATGACCAGCCATCATGCCTTGAGTCTGAGGCATCCTTGACGGGGACATGCCCATCTGTTAAAGAGAAGAGAGATGAAACGGACAAAACTCATCATAGCAGCGGGCCTCTTTATTCGATGCCTGCAAATCAAAAAGTGAATGGAAAGCAGCAAACATGCTACAACTACAATAGTCTTCTTAAGGGCCTGTGGTGTAACTTACAAATGTGCCAAATCAAAACACAACATGGCAACAGATCTAAAGCCAGGGAGCAACATTAAATAATTGTAAGTCAGGACTTAGGCTCCGCCAAGGTTTCCTTACAGATTACTCATTGACTGGTTCATAAATGGATCAGGACCTGTGACAACCACAGGCAGCACATTCCATATTGATCTTTAGTGTCAAAATAGTAACAGAGTCAGAGAGGAACAGTCAGTCAAAGACTGTGGGGCATGTAACAGTCAACAGGAGCAAAAAATAAGAGGAATGAGCCAAATAATGGCAACTGGGGGGGGGAACAAACATGGTGACAAAAACTGAAAATTGGTTCCAAGAAGAGCAAGTTTAAAAAGAGAGAAACTGACAGCTTCAGAGAAAAGAGAACAATAAAGCAGAGAGACAGAGAAGAAAGATCTAACCGTTGTGACGGAGCTCATGTTCATCTGCTGTGGATGGTTCATGGGGGAGGGAGCACGTGCTCCCATGGGTGCCTGAGACATCTGCGCATTCTGCATTGCCATTGGGTTAAACTGATTGATTCCTGCGGGAAAAGACACACACAATTATATACTGGTTTATTAAACCTGGGAGTTGTTGTAATTCAATATTCCATGTCCTTCTGTGCTGGCAGGGGCACTGAAACAGCTCACTTCAAAACATCACAGCTCTAACAAACGCATTTGTCTCCGACTGTGAAAACAATCGGGTGTGCAAAGGAAACCACAACTGCAACTGAAATGCTTACAAATGTTCTGTATAACATTGAAACGTTGAACACAAGGACTAGGGAGGTTAGCAAAAAGTGAACACATACCTTGGGGCATACGGTTCATTAGCTGATTTGGCATGTTGGGCATAGGCACAGGTCCATCTGAGAGAAAACAAGATATAGCAGTGTCGACTTATAAGTTGCCATCAGTTACTGAAAAATTACGTACTTGTGTTGAGTAAGAAGCCAATACTCAAAACCCTTAAGTGTCTTTCTTCCTAAGTATTTATATACTATAGTGTAGAGAGTGTTTGGCTACTAACTGGGAGGTCGGGCAGCCTGTCCTGGGCCCATGGCGTTGGGTTGAGCCATACCAGGTTGCTGAGGTCCAGGAGTGCCCACCATGCCGGGCTGTTTCTGGAGCCGTGAACGCCTCTTCTCCTCCAGTTCCTTCTGGATTTTGTAGATTTTCTCAGCCAGGAAGTGGTAATACTCATCCTAGTGAGAGGATGATAAGAAAACATACGAACAACATTTTTTTTAAGAATAATGAGCGCGTTTCTTGGTATCTGGTTATAAATCTCTGCTCTCATGGTGACAACAGAAGGAATAAAGAGACATTGACCGAAGATGTCTGTCATCACTTAGGTCGTAATGGTGTGATAATACAAACAGTAGTGCGAGTTATTGGTTATTAGTTACCCTGCTGTTTGCTGACTCGTACATGTCACCCTCAACCTTGCGTGCGTATGCCACCAGGTTCTCCATTCGACGGTCCTTCAGTGCTGCGGGGTCTGGGGTGGGGAATATGGCTTGTACACTGAAGAGAGAGAGGGCAGAGAGATACAAAATGTTCTATTCCATGACAAAACTCGTGTATTAACAACCCATTTGTTTCATTTATTGCTGGACTTACAGTTTGTGCACCAGGTGGGTGCGCAGGTCCTGAGTGACGTGTTCATGCCAGGCCTTCCTTACCCCCGTGGCAGAGAGAGGGGTGGCAGTGGGCAGGTTTCCCATGCCTCCTGCTACTGACCCATCTGGCATCAGCTGACTATAGAACACAGACAGAAAGAAACAATTACTGTTACAGTTCAAAATAGTGATTTGTGATTAACATTGTGATTAAAAAATATATTTTGGGCCACCAAGATACATTTTAAAATGACGTTTAAAAAATAACCCGAGGGACAGAGAACAGAATGAGATCGTGGATGATGATTTATCAACAGAAGATGCACTGGGTGGTGATTTGGTTGACAAGACAAGAAATAAAAACCACAAGACTCATCCCCCTGAACAAACCCCCAGTCTATGAATGAAATGGCATGAGATCTTGTCCCCATTTACAAGATGACATGGATTGTAGAAGCGTATACTTCTTGGGAAGGGCATTAAAAATAGTGGCTGTTTTGTGTGGAGAAAGTAAGGATGAGAACGCTCACTTGTTGAGTGTGGATGGTAGAGAGGAGTCGGAGTGCATGCCAGCCTGCTCGGAAGAGGGGACACCCATGCCTCCTGCCATCTGGTTCATCTGATTAGGGACTGATAAACACACATCGTCGTTTACAAGGATTTACAAGAAAACGGTTTAGCGAGAGATTTATAGTATTGTTATCACTTGTACATAATCCTGTAAAATGGAAGCGCAGTCTTATCTAGCACGTACCTAGTGGGTTCATATTTCGCAGCTGCTGGTGCTGGGGGCTTTGAGCAGGACCCTGGCCCTGAGCGGGAGACTGGTTCCCATACGGCAGGCCAAGGGCAGCATATGCCCTCTGCATGGAGCTGGGGTCAATGTGCGTGGCAGCACTGTTGATAGCTGTGGCACTGGGCTGGCCAGGTCCCACTGTACTAATGGCGTTCTGCAGGCCAGCCCCAGGGGAACTTAGTATGGCTGGAGGGAGAAGAGGAGGAAATAAATAAGTGGTTTGGCAACATTATATAAAGCATTCAATTAATACCCTGGAATAATTGAGGAGTCACTGCAGCTTCTGGTGTTTCTGAATGCTTTCTCATTTCTACACATCAAAACATACATGAATATAAATCATGAAACACTAGAAAAATAACAGAATAATTTTTTGTGTGTGTGTAAAACATGAAACATCATAAACCATTACAACCGTGTTTTCTGTGTAAAGAAAAAAAAACATATCTATCTCTGTGTAAATTAGCATCTTCTCCGGCAGGCCTTCATCTAAAATCCCTGCACCGCTCCCTGCTGTGTTGATTGCTGACCGGGAGCATGCTGCCTCTGTGGGGGATTTAAATCTGTCATAGGGACTTTTAACCAATCAGAGAGCATGCTGTCCCAAGACCCTGCCCCCACTAATAGAAGAACCTCGGAGCCCCTCCCCTGGGTGTAATATTACAGGCCCAGCCTTTCTAGAGGAATGCTCTCGGTGCTTGAGCTCTCTCAGCTTGAGCTCTCTCAGCCAGCCAGCAGAGAGCTATGGCAGGGAGACTCAACCTGCAGGTGGCACCACTTCATACCACTGACACACTGACTAGAGGCACGCAGCCGAGTGGCAACTGCCTTGTTGAACAGCTTAAAAAGGTATCAAAGCGTTTTTTTTGTTGTTTTTTTTTAAAAGACAAGCACCATACACCATATTAAAGCACCCATCAGGAACTTTTAACTCAACTCATGTGCATTTTTTACGTGGATTTACAAATGCGTAAGAGAGGGGCAGGGAGCTGCCGGATATACTCACGTTGCTGGTTTCTCTTGTCACTAGCATTCTTCAAAGGCAGGCAGACTGGACAGTCGTGCCGCGTACAGTTCTTCCAGTGGGAGATGATCTGTCTGGATGATGCACAGTGAGCCACTGGGGAGAAATGAGAGGGAAACAGTGAGTTGTGGTGATAAGTAATTCGGCAGCAGGTGACATTTTGAAAGTTAAGGATTTAAAAAGACTATAAAAAAATACACTGAATTAATACACCACTTCTACAAACATGAGTAAAATAAGTGTTCACTGAGTGAATAAATGTATAAAATGTCTAGAGAAAGTGATCAGCGACGTGTCAAGTTAAAATAGTGCAGTCAAAACAAATCCGCCTAAGTACAAAGTGCCAAGAGCTATGTAAAAGCAATTGTACATGTTGTAAAAGCATAAATGCATCCTTGCATTTACTTTAAGCAGTATAAACAATATAAATATCAGAGTTCAAAGTTCTTCAACCTTGGGTGACCGCCTTACTACCCACAGCTGTCAGAGGGAAGCTGCTTGCTGCCGGGGCAGACCAGGAAATGTAGCAAAACCATTGTGACAGCCGTTTAAAAAAAAGATTATATTCATGTTTGCTGATGTCGGTCTGGGGCATTTGGAGCTTAGCAAGTCAAAAGGAGTAGAGTGGCTCTATTTGAGCAATAAAACACAAGAGCTGACTGCTTTAAATTGTGTGAAACAATGCAACATCCGCATCTTACTGCTCTTATTAAATAGCGGTTACACAGTCACAAAGTCAAGAACGTTTTTTTTTAAATCAATGCTGTTTAATCATCCGCTCGCACTTTATCGGTCCGTCAACAGCAAAGCTATTTGATTGTTTAAAGTTATCTGGGGAGGAAAAAACGTCCTTAACCTGTCGTCAGACACACAAAGAGGGAAACAATAAGCAATTTTGCTAAGGACAATTTTGCCAAATATGAAGAGCTGAAGGCGACAGGTGCTTTAGCAGTTTGGGTGAACTCAAATCTATAACAAGTCATCAACACCTTTTACGGTGTTGTTCCTCAGGTATGTAAATCTATGCCCAGGCTCCAATTACACTTGCTTACAACACACATGGTGCAACACACATCTCTTCATTTATTTACTAACTACACAATATCTCGTAACATCACAGTCGCATAAGGATAGTGAGGGTAATTTGTTGTTAGCACATTATTATATCCATTTAACACCTTGTGGTCACAGGTAAGGACCCTCAAACACTCTGGATTCGCTCTGAACACATAACTTTTACTCACCCTGGCAGGACTTGCCAGCCTGGCAATGGGTCATGTGGTTGAGGACGTTCTTCATGGTGCGGCAATGTGGCAGGGTGCAGGCCCTCACCTCGCCATTGGCCTGCTCCCGCCGCTGGCACTTGTGTGCGTGGAGCAACAGGACCAGCTGCTGCTGAATGAGTTTGCGCTTCTCTGGATCGGCCGTTGGGCCCGCCGACACGCCGCCAGCACCGGGGACCATGCCCACTGACGCTACCTGCTGCTGCATCTGGGACTGCAAAGGAGTGCCAATACACAAGCAGGTTAGGCACAGATCAGAATGATCAGGGTCTTTAAAATGTATGTGCGTCACAAGGAAACAAGGGTCCTTCATGGCAGTCAATGTTTCTTCTGATTTAGATTATGAAAAATATTTTTTTTTGCAAGATTGTGTTGCACACTGCGAGTGTGTATCGTATGGAAGCAGTACACTCACAGTACCAATGCCTATGTGCACATTTAAGTTTTTGTTTTGCTTTTGAATTTTCCCTTCACTGCCAGGTGCAACACATATTGATATGCGATATTGTGGATACAGATTAATGTAGAATATGTTTTCCTCAATTAACCTAAAACAAAAAAAAGGGGACTGGGACAAATATATAACCACATAAGATCAGAGTGACACTCACCATGTTTGGCACACTCCCAGCTCCCTTAAGCTCAGCAGAGAATTGGGGCACGTTGTTGGAAAGGGCCGCCTTGTTCTGGAGTTGTTGGGCGTTGACCCCCGCTGCCCCCATCTGCTGCACCCCAGCCTGACCATACTGCTGGCCAAATGGAGCTCCCGACATCCCCATCTATAGTGGGCGATCGGGACAGAGGGTGGTCAGAAAATCTGCATCGCGTGCAGCATACCATCACAAAAGATCAATCGTTTTTCTTCTGCACCGAGCTTTTGTGTGAATGCATATGGAACCGTTTCTAACATTGAGAATGCACACACGGCGAGGTGGAGATCAGTGTGAGCACACACACATTAAAAATTAAACATGTCGCACAATTCTATGCCATTATGCCTTCATCGGGGTGATCTGCTGCCTCGAGTTCACACAAAAGCAACAAACAGGGCCTGCTGTCAAAAACTTAAGACCTTAAAGGTACTCATTATTAAGTAATGTTTCTTGAAACTGAATTGATTACTTGAATAATTTAAGTAAAATTATTGTCAAGAAATGCATCATTTGTATTTCATAACTGGCCTCCAAAAGGGAAAGGTTAGCTTTTTTGTTAGGTCCTCAGAAGCAATTTTCCCCCATCTCTCCAATGGCCCTCAAAATGCATCTGTATGCTGCTCTCCGCTGTGGCTAAAGCGGCAGCCTGCTTTGCTTCGCGGAGGTTCCCCACAGCCAGCACTGCTCAGGCAGACAGAGCAAGCCCAGCCCAGCGGAGAGAGAGAAACGGGAGGAGACACAGAGAGAGAAAGACCAGCTTGCTCAACAGCTGAGCTGAGCAGAGCACTGCGCTGCTGCTGCTGCTGCTGCTGCCGCCTGCCCCTCCCCCTCCACTGCACAGAAACACACACACACACACACACACACACACAGATGCTTGCCTGCTGCCTCCCTCCCATTCACACATGGGCTCGGCCTCATCCTCCTCTCACACACGGGTTCTCTCACTCGATGATCTGCACTTAATGCGGAAGAGTGTCACCAGGCTCAAGTCGTACAGGAAGCCTCCAGTGTTTCCCCTCCTCTCGTGTCCCTCCCCCCTCTACCGTGCCTTCCCCACCCCAACAACAACACCACACAAACCGGCTCCTCTAAACATGATTTACAGCTGCATTATCAAAGGCCAAAGGCCTTGAGAGACCAAAGGAAACTGTTGTAGGGTGAAGAGTGAATACTAGCAAAGACTTTGACTAAATGGTGCGGGAAAAACACCTGAAACTAGAATAGAATCAGTTTCTTATTCACCTGTGCATAATTGTAATTTTTGTTGACAATTAATTGTGATACTAATTATTACAATTCACAATTAAGTTGTCTTTTTATGTTCATTTTAAGCTACTAATATAGTATCAGCCTAATAACATTTTCTCAAATAAAAGCCAGGTCTCAAATATAGGCTGGGTGGGGGAAAAACAAGGGTGGATAAACTGATAAACTCTGCAGCCCACACACACTCAACCTGTCTGATAAAACAGGGCCACAACTATATTATGTACACTGCTTTTCTTTTTAGGGCAACATATTTGGTAAAGGCTGACATTGGAACCTTGTGCTCTGGTAGACAGGGTTTTTTTTGCCTCAACCCAGCAGACGGAAACTCAACTAATTCTCACTATTTGTTGCAATATTTCCAATATATTTTTTATATACTTAAAAATGTCCATAATTGGATCGTGCAAATAGATTGCCGTCAGTTCAAATGATTGTGATCAGGCAATCATGTGATAACTGCGACAGACCTAGTACTGACTAGCGGTATCATGTCATATGTCACAGACATGTTTTCTAATACTATGTTATGTGACTTGGCAGTTCATGTGATTTCTTGTGGTTTAAACAGGTTTAAAACTATGATGTCTAAAAGTATTTGCACTATATTTTAATGTGTCTAGCAACAACTGTTGGCTTTATTTGCAGGATCAAATAACATTATAAAATGTAAAATAAATCCTTTCATTTTACAATATGAATTTGATTGTCACATATAGTGTTTTTAAACCAAAACAGCGACAATCATCCAACTGTGAAGCCATTATTGTTCCTCAGGATACAGTCAGAAAATGACGCCATTCCATCACTTGCACATTGTTATTTCTCATTTTGGCAAATATAAGCAGAGACAAAAGACGGAACAAGAAGAAATTAATCACACAACTAATACTGAGAATCTGTGGCTTTCAAGCAAACAACACATCTCGCAGATGCTCAGCTAAGCTCAGCAATATATGCAAATATATCCTTGCTTGTTCCAATTTGGTCCCCCTTTTTTTTACTATTATACATAGAGCATAAAGGAAAACTCAACAATCCTGCAGAAATCTAAATTTTCTGTTTTTTAAAAGACGCAATTTGTCCACATGAATCAGGAAAGACTGGGTATCAGAAGAGTATCAGAATATTAAAATGTAGATTTTCTTTGCCTTATCAAACCTTGTCTAATGGAAGACAATGTGTTGTATCATTTGTGCACCAACGTATATGCTTGCTTGCTTTCTTTCAAAGCAATAGTGAAGCCAGCTACATCACGTCACTCTCCCACATTTCGACAGTACGTTTCTCTGGTGGCAGCAATGCAAGGTAAATATGACGTGTGCCAGATTCTGTCGTTTTATCTTCCAACCAGAGGAAGGCACATACACCCTACTCTCAACCAGGTTCAAATCTGTGTCTCTCTCTTTCACACATAATCCTCAATGTGATATAAAGTTATTTGTTTCAGTGTTGTATAAATGTATAATAAATCTAAAATAACTAATAACAAGGACCATAATCAAATATAGTCAGACATTAAGGTCTATATGTCTGTATGTTTCATGTGGTGATGTCTGTTGGAGCTATCTTAGTGAGAACTAGCGCACTGGTTTAACCTTGGTTTCCTGTCAAACCACAAAAGCCCCGAGACTCTCATACAGAGAGGGAAACATTTTCTCACATTGAGCACTTCAAAGTCGGTGTAAGTAAGGAAATTCGCAAAGACATACAACCAGAAGCACATCATGGGACGTATTTTTCATTCACAAACAAAAATAACTACGTAGGCACTATGAGACAACTGCATAGCAATGCAGTAATAAACACGTCAGAGTTGATCTACGGAGACAATCTCTTTTGGGTGATGTGTGACCCACTGAGATTTATACACTTGACTGTAGACTCATCCCCCTCAACTGCTTCCTCCAGCAGAGCCAGGAAGAACTCATCAATACATGGTGAGGGGGAGATAACTGACAAGCTGGCAACAGGTATAAGCAATAGAAATAATACATTTCCTATACTTATCTGGATAAAAAGATTATATAAAGATGAGACTGGAATACTGTCCATAAAGTACATTGCTCGACCCAATTACATTGTAGAATCAAAGATATTTCAAGCCACTCGTACAACAGTCCTTTTGTAAAAAGGACTTCCCATTTCCTAAGAAATGAACAACGGGGTTGGATACGTTTGCTAAACCCACCACATGCTGCAAGTCAGGCAGGCTATTTTATGTGCTAAACACGTGATCTCCCATGCTCTCAGTCTTGTGCTTTGCTGAGCAAACAACTGGATATGTGTGTGACTAATTAAGCTGAATTTTGAACCTCACCTTATTCATGTTTCCAGCTTGCTGGGCATTCAATGCGTTGTGTGCACCCAACTGTGGCCCTCCTTGGGTGAGTGTCTCTGCCAGCACGCTGCCTCCACCACCCACTTGTGACCCCTGCATTCCTTGGCCCTGGTACTGAATGCCAGGTCCAGGTCTACCTCGGCCTGCCGGTCCCAGAGTCCCGTTCATCACTTGTCCTGTCTGGCTCATGACCCCATGACCCTGCCCACTGTTCAACATGGCCTGGCTAAAGCCCATGCCTGTGCTTCCATTGCCTTGTCCTGCACCCGAACCTCCTTTCTGGGACTGGGGAGACTGGTGATTGGGAGAGCCCTGTCCCAGTGGACTTTTACCAAGCACAGCACCAAGCTGGCTTCCCACCATGCCCCCCTGTTGGGGGCTGGCAGAGTTGAGGCCGCCTCCCAAGATGGTGGAGCTTCCTGGTCGCAGGAGCTCAGACAGCTGCTTGTGTTTTGCAGCTGCATCGGGGACCATGGAGTTGAGACCAGGACCTCCACCTGGACCGCCGTTAGAAGACATTCCCATTCCCAAGTCTCCATTGGGGATGAGCTCATCTGGAAGGTCATTTTCCAGGTCAAACAGAGACACAAGATCTAAAAAGAAAGGGGGAAAAGGAAATAAGAATTTATTTCTTAGAAGTTATCACTCACTCATAGCCTTCTTACAAATTGCAGACCACAAAGCACAGAGAAGTTATTTAAGACAAATCAATTATCAGTATAATTCCACCTAGGACCAATTACACAGACTTCAGCCAACACTGGGTTTTAAGATAAAGACCAACTGTTGTGATGCAGAGAGAATCCAGTGATTGATACATTCATTCAGTTTCCTGATCATTAAGGTTAGGCAATCACGAGAAAGAACCAAGAATCAGTAATAGGTGGAATCCATTGTCTTTCTATTGCTAATTTCAAAGCCACCAAAAAAATTCAAGGATTCAAGGAATATTCAATAACGTAAGCCTGTTTGTATAAAAAGGGATACAAATGCATAATGTATTTTAAAAAATTGACCTGGTTCAACTTCAATGAAAGAATATCACAAAGTACATGCAATAACAAGTTTCCAACTACTAATTTGCCTACAGAGTAATTAAGAGGGCCACTGTGAGGACAGAGAATCATGCACAGGTGTATTTAAAAAAAGATTCCGTCACATCGCAGTAAATGTTATAAATGATCGTGATATGGATTTCATGTTCTACCACCCAGGCCCAGGTTTGGCTCCTAAAGCTGGCTAAAATGCTGTGGTAGTTGTTGTCGCATGTGCACTAAAGCAGCTCAGTCCTTGTTGTAACTTGGCAGTAGCATTGGGGACAAGAAAGTGCAGAGGAGGCTGGCTGTAACTGAGAGCACTCTTGTGGCTGTGCAGGAAAAAGTCAACAGAAACACTCGCACACAGAAGATAAACAGAACATTAATGAAGGTTACAGTCCAAATCGCAAGTCTGTGCCAGGGTCCTTCATGTGAGGGTGCGAGTGGGCCTGTGTATGTCAGCCAATAAAGATTTTACCAGCACAACAGCCACACCCACACACACGCCTTGCTCAATGTCTGGGGCCACTGGGTTACTAAAGCAGGATATAAATCCAAACGGTTAATCGATGAAATATGTTGGCAATTAATGGGAGCTTTAATATTACAGCCACAGGCTTTAACAGGCTTTAAGTCTGAGTTTAGCGAGACACATGGATAGTGCATAGTTGAGAGCAAACACCTGTGTCTTTCCCAATGTCTATTCACCAACAAGATGGGGACCACAGTCACTTTAGAGGGAGAGGAGGCAAAAAGCGCCTTCAGCCCAGCGATTATTTTCAAAAAGCTGAGATTACGATTTGAATTTGCTCATTATACAGCAAAGATATGATAAGCATATGCAGTAGCAAGCAATCACATGCCAAGTAGTGACAACGGAAGTATCCACTAGCCTGAGATTCCCAACACTTGAGTCACACTATTCTCACCTGAGGAGGACGTTGCTGCTGCCGGTTGTAATTCACCCAAAGCTTTTCAGCAGCCACATGAAAATCTTCAATTAGGCTCTTCAGTCTGGGAGATAATAACAGGCTGTGCAGGAGCAGCAGGCTGTTGCTGCCGTCCCAGAGTCAAAGAGAGTTTGAGTGGAGATGGAAAGAGTAAGATGCACCCCCCCCACACACCCTCTTCCAACAGAGAGGAAGCAATGTCGCTACGCAATCATGGCGGTGCCAAAAGGTCCATATTTTATTTAAAAAGGGACCAGGCTAAACATGGGGGAAAGTAGCTAGCGCGCAGCCATTAAAATGCAGTAGGACACGCTGGAGAGGTAAAGGTGCCTATAGAGGTCTGATTCAGTCAAGTGAGACATTATTGGTTTGTAAAACACGGCAAAGTGCCAAAGTCTGAGCGGCACGGCTCTAGGGATGGCAATGTCGTTCTGTCAGTCCACCACTTTGGTCCAGGCTGAAATAAATAAATAAATATATATATATATATATATATATATATATATATATATATATATATATATATATAA
>JAVQJD010051005.1:0-14618 GCA_036023655.1 Nannoperca australis
CATGCTTCGCCCTCTAACGGGCTTTGCTACTGGTTAAAACCGCAAGGCGAAGGTCGTAGGGATGAGATGTACTCCCAGCTGGGCCCTGCCTAGCCGACAGGCCAAACCCCAACTATACAATAACACACGTCTAGCAGGCCTCATTGGGTTCCACCACCGAGGCACCCCACACCGGCCTGCACTGACCAACACCTGGACCCAGGCGTCACGTGGACTCTGCCGCTGTACCAGTGGCCGGCGCCAGCACCTGTGCACCGAGCAAAGAATGCACCACTGACCCCGAGGTCACATCCTGGAGATAAGATTGCACAAAAGTAGAAGCAGATGACCATGAGGCAGGCAGACAGATGTCTGGTACTGAAACGCCCCGAAACAGAGCAGTGGAAGCGGACATGCTCCTAGCAGAGTGGGCTCGCAGCCCCCCCGGAGGGGTCTGGCCCATCGCTTCGTAACCCCCCTGGAGACACACCCAATGGGCCAACCGCTGGGACAGACAAACAATTGGTCGGACTGTCTGAACCCCGCCGTACGGGCCACATAGGTGCACACAGCGTGCACCGGGCACAGTCCATGGAGACGCAGCCTAGACTGAAAAGAAGTGGTGATGACCTTAGGACAGAAGGCCGGGTTTGGGCGCAGCTCCAGTGCCATCCTGTCATCCCCCACGGAATAACAGGATGGGTGCACCGAAAAGGCAACCAAGTCCCCAGCTCTCTTGGCTGAAACCAACGCCAACAGGAGTGCATAGCCTCCAAACCTGCCTCCGCCAGAGGTTCAAACGGACACAGAAGTCTGTTCAACACCGTCTGCAGCTCCCACTGGGGAACCAGACGCTGAACCGGGGGCCGCAATCGACGGGCCCCCTGGAGAAATCTCTTAACCAGAGGATGGCTCCGGGCCGAAAAGCACCCCAACCCGTCATGCCCAGCTGTAATCGCGGCAGCGAACGTTGCTTAAGTGGAGGCTGCTCACCCACTGTCCAACAACTCCTGCAGGAAGCCAAAGATGTCCTGTAGGGGACATGCTGTCGGCAGGAGGCCCCTGGCCTCACACCATCGTGCACACCCTGACCCGGTGCAGCAACTGCTTAATCAGTCGCAACGGAGGAAAACATCCTACCCACACTCGCCGGGCCAGGCGCAAAATCGCCTCCACCCGTGCCTCTGACAACCGGGCTGTCATTGTGCAAGAATCGAGGAGCAGCCCTAAATATGCGGCCCGCTGACTCGGCATCAAAACACTCTTGGCGGGATTGATGGCGAAGTCCAGGCGTGACACATGCTGAAGGACAAGAGCAGTGTGCTCCGCCGCTTCCTGTCTGGAGGACAGCTAATCGTCGATGTAGGTCAAAATCCTCACTCCCCTCTGCCTGAGTGGCGCTAACGCAAGGAACAACAAGGAAATATGGAGAGTAAAAACCTGCTCGTGCATCTGCCTCGGGCACCGGGGACACTGCCCCATTCTGGAGGAGGTCGGCAACCGCTGCCCGTAGCACCGACCTGTCCGCGGGGTCGGCGAGTGAAGTAGCCTACACGCCGCCGAACGCCGGGGGTCTGCTGCAAAACTGAAGCGCGTAGCCCCGCCACAGCGTCCTGGACGTCCATGTAGACAGGGGCCCGCAAAGGCGCACCCACATCATGTAGTACTCTGAAAGCGGCCTGGCCACGGGGTCGAGCATCTGCGTGAGATCAGCCCCTCCCCGGATGGGCTGCGTCACAGCCAATGCTACTAGCAAATTTTAAAATTTTAATTTGCAAAAAATTCTACATTTCTTTCTACATTTTTTTCTGTCAAGATGGGGTGCTGAGTGTACATTAATGAAAAATAAATAAATAAATAAAAAATCTCTGCACTTGGCACTAAACTATTTGCACTGCATTGCATGATGTGTCACACTGTGTCCATTGCAGTTCTGTCTCCACTCAAATGTTGCACATTGTATGTTACTGTGTGTATAG
The DNA here is from genome assembly GCA_036023655.1 of Nannoperca australis. Lineage (NCBI taxonomy): Eukaryota > Metazoa > Chordata > Actinopteri > Centrarchiformes > Percichthyidae > Nannoperca > Nannoperca australis. Next base: position 1,959 of record JAVQJD010051005.1, read on the forward strand.
TTTAATTTATATTGTATTTTTATTGGCTGCTGTAACAATGAAATGATAAATAAGAAAAGGAAAACACATCCCTCCTCTGTGCATGACCTAAAAGCAACTGGGTGAGGGCATAGGCGTCACATGACCAGATGAAACTTAAATGGGCTATTCACTTTAGTTACAAAATAAACCAAATAAACGCATCATGAAATGTTGACCTGTTGTATCAATTTAAAAAAAATGATGGAGCACAATTGTTCAACAACAAGAGACCAACCACTTACAACTAGTTGACGATGCAGCGTTCTCTTTCCTCTGACACACTTTACCTTATCTAAATAAAGCTGGAAGACACAACGTCAAGTCATTGGATGACTTATCAATTTTATCAGAGTTTTATAGATGTATTAATTTCCTTTTACTGTGACAATCGAGAAGGCCATATCAGAGATCAGCTCCGTGGAGCTTCACCTTTGTTGTATACTCTGCACGCCTCCCAGTGTCAGCAGGTAGATTTGGATCAAATGATTAATTATCTGACTAACAAGTAAACTAAACAAGTGATTAGCTACTTGTTTCAGTACTTCTTAAGATAAGTAATAATCTGTAACGCTGAACACATCTTGCACCCGATTCTTTAACCATGTGGATGGCTATAAAATTAAGGAAATCGTTAACAGTTTACGTTGGGACTATTTACAAAAAAAAAACATTGTTCCAATGAAAACGTGTTCTATGCCCTGAGAAAATATATTTGGTTAGTTTTTTTTCATTTGGGTGGAAGAACGCATTTTGAACGCATCTTGTGAACTTCATTCCCTTCTAGATTAATATAATTAATAATGAATATATAATAGCTGCATTATACTAATTCCTGGTTTAGATACGTCTGATGCTTACCTTTCACATCCTCTCCGAGTCTATAACTGCTGCGGTCCGTAGTGACAATGTAGGCTACAGGCTGTGTCTGCGGGCTCAGTCCAGAATGGTGGGGTAGCATATCTCCACAGCTGCCCTCAACTTTACCTGAGCCGTAGCACCGAACCACCGGTGCAACGCACACCAGCAGCAACACAACATAGTCCATTGCAATGAAGTGATCAGTTTCCACTCTACTCATAAATACAGCTGGTGACAGAGACCTCAGAGACTCAGGTGGAGTCTACGCAGAAACAATGACTAAGGGGAGGGAGAAAGGGAGGAGGGATGCATGGAGCACTGGGCGGAGGCCACAGGTGGACATATGTACACCTGCTGTTTATTGCTAGTTCTCTGCACATAATTGGAGAGAGGGGGGAGGGTTAGCAGTTGGAAAGTCTATTTGTGTGTTTCTCCTGTATATGAGGACATTTTACTGTAATACATGCTTACTCTGTGTAGGTGTGTGCTTGAGAAACAGAGTTTCTGCTGTTTCTAGGCAACGGCTTTTCCGAAACAAACTTTAGCCCCAGGAGGACAAAAGACAACGGCAACAGAAATTCACATTTAAAAAGCAGATTTGTAATGATCCTTGCCATATTACAGCTACACCCTGCCCTTTCGATTGTAACTAAACCCAACAGCTCCAGGCATTACACATGTACCTCCTGATAAGCTAGCCATCAAGTTGTATTCATTATTTTGTTTCTGTATAGGAACAAGTATATAGCATTAACCAATGTCATATACCAAACTCAACAATGAAATACAAAAGACACAAACAAAACATAAAAATAAACATTATCCCATTTACGATCCATTTTAAGTTCTGATTTGTTTGTTGTAATACAAACAACCTAGGAACCTAGCAGAATGGAGTGAGGTGGGCTGATCTGTAACAATCCCCAGGAACATGTAGAAAGCCTCCTTGGGAGTTAATGGCACCGGGGAGGCAAGATGGCAGGGTGACTGTCTGCAGGGTCCCAGGCTGGTTCATTCTGTCACAGTTAGCCATACTGGCAGCAGGGGAAGGGACCAAAACACAGACAGACAAGGAGGCTCATGTATTTTTTTAAGATTTATTTACAAAAGTAGTTTACGTTTAAAAACAAGAGTGTAGAGTAAGTCCAAGGAAGGACTGGGAACATAATAACGAACACAGGCAGAAGACAACATGAGGAAAAGCAGGCGGAAAAGCAGTAAGACAAGCAGGCAGACAAGCAGGCAGGCCCACACAGAAAAACACCAGGTACACGACAAGGATGAACCAACAAGGAAACAAAGGCAGTGGACCGGTATGAATAGGAAGGGCAAAAGCAGTTTGTCAAGATAACTATTTACTATGCAATCTGGTATAAAACTGTTCTCATTTCATGCATTCATTCTGTGGTTGTATTTGTGGATTTATCATGCATTTATTAATTGTTCATCGCTCTATTCATTGCATTTATTAATTTATTTGGATGTTTAGTAGTTATAGGTGTGTGTGTGTAGTTAGTAATTTATTAACCTTTAATTTATAAAGAAATTGATTATTAGGTGTTTTGTGTGTATTAAATAGGCCACATGAGTCAAAACTATGTAGCAACCTTTAGACTGAGACTGAATCAATCTTTTTCCCTTTGTCAAGGGTGGTTCCTTGAGGTGAATTTAATGGTAGTTAAAATCTGTTATGTAGTATAAATATTGATTAGTTATGATAGCCATGGTTAAGTGTCATCCCTCTACTTCAATTTGTACCCAGTTGTATTTAGATCTATGTTACACAATTTTGGTGCCACCTTAATTAAGTGGTATTGTGATACAGATCATTTGTTATTCAAGCCTCACACACACACACACACACACACACACACACACACAAAAGCTAGCCAGGATTAGAGCTCTGTTCTGTGTGCTGGTATTGTTGAGCTGGGTGGCGGACTAGTGGGTGGGGAGTGCCAGTAAAGGATGACTACACAATGACATGGAAGAATTTTCTAAAGGTATGGAAAACACTGCAGGATAGATTCTCACTGGACAGGAACAATAAGAGTTGTGTATCTGTTCTCACGGACTGAAGACAAAACAAACACATAATGAAAGTACAGAGGGGCTTTAAGATGTAAATGTTCAACTTTCTTGTAGAACCGTCTTTAGGGTGTACATGTTTTCATACAACATGCAACAACACAAATACTTGGCTGCTGCAGCACCCTCTCTCCACCTCTGGTATAAGCAGAAGTCTTAAGGTGTTTGATGCATTTAGGTGAGTTCTGCTCATTCGTGCACTTGATGTGTGGGTTGATGTTATTTGTGTTGAGTGAAGTTGCCATTAGAGTAATCTGTTGTGATCTGTTCAAAATGAACCATATAAAGTACAAGTTAACTATAGTGGGTGAGACGGGTGTCCCATTGGCTGTCCTTTAGTTTGGCTACATTAAAAAGTAAAAGTAGTATGATATTATTCTGACATTCATCACTTCCTCATTAAGCAAAAAATGCCATCAATAAACATCATACGTCATAGGGAAAGAAAAGAACACCCTCTTTCAGTTCAATGTTTTTATTTATCAGGGCCTAAATTACATTTGTGTGGTCCTCACCAACTTTCATTCAACAACATTCAGAAACTAGGTGGGAAAAATAAGTACACCCTACAATTCAGTAACATGTAGAACCATTGTTAGCAACAATAACTTCAAGTAAGTGTGTTCTGTAAGACTTTCAGTCAATAGAGTTATTGTGCACTGTTTTGTGTGTTTTGTATGTAGCACAGTTGAGAGCAGTGGCATTTTTGGTATGTCACTTGAAAAGGTCGTAGCCCCAGGGCCCGTGGTACTTTAATGCGGCCTTGGGGACAATGCATTTCTCTCCTGTCTTTACATGTACAGTGTAATTAAAATATACAGCTTTCAGTATCATAAAACTACAATACACTATGGAAATACAGTTAGTATTACACATTTTAAAACTAATAATACAGTAGCTAGATACACATACCACAATACAGCAATGCAATTAACTGAAAAGGGGTCTGGTTTGCTTTTAGCCAGTGCCTAACCTTTGTTGTAAAAGATTGTATACGTGGAATTAATTTGATTTCAGTTGATAATGTGTTTCAGAGTTGACAGCCCTTTAAGAAGAAAGTTGATTATCCAAATTAAGATCTATGACATTGTATTTTACAGTTGCCATTCACCATGCTCCTAGTTACTCTATTACTGTTTTGGCTTTGTATATATCAGGAAAGAGGTTCTAGGGACTGTTGAACAGGCTTTTTGTGCATTATTCTCAGTGATTGTATAAGGATGTGATACAATGTGATTGTAGATGGTGATGGTTGAGTCTATACTGTAATACAAAATGAAAAAGTGGGAGTGCAAAAATAATTGCTTGGCTGAGAGAATATGTAATGCCTGATTAATTTGAAATGATCAAGGTTGGTCTTTATTGTTTTCTAGATATCCTTTACATGTTTACCAAATTTGAGCTCAATGACCTCCTCTATTTCTTTATTTCTATAGACCTCCTTTATCTTGATTTTAAGAAATCACTGATGGACATCAACCAAGTATGCAGTTAGGATCTCTCCGCTGCCTCTCCTAACTGATCATAACAGTTATCTTGCAGGTAAGATCTCGTTATGTCATAAAGAATTAAGGCAGTTTAGAAGTCAAAAGGGGGTCCACCCCAGAACTAGCAAGGTGTACCTAATAAAGTGTCAACAGTGTTGCATTACAGCGGCATATTAGGGCCACTGTAGGTAAAATATATATATATTTATAATGGAGCTGTGGAAGGGTGTGATATTCTGATGACTTTCTGAGATTAAAGTAATCATTTATGAGAAAAAAAACTTGGAAAGTGTGTTTTTGTTTTTGTCAAGGAGCTACGTCCCTTTGGTGTTTAGTGGGTTAATGCTTTTTGGTGTCGAAATGTTTTGTCAGATTGTGTGGCATTACTGTGAGCCCCACAGCTAATGAGCTGGGTGTTTCTGTGTGAAATTTAAGTTAGTGTTTTTAAACTAAAATTACAAGTTAAACTGCCTTTGGACACTAAAGAAGCAAGGTTCTTCCACACACAGTAAATTTGAGAGTAAGATAGGATTTAGTGCCCTAGTAGTGTAGAAAGACACAGTTGCAGACAGCTATGTAAGGTGTAAAACCTTGTGTTTCTTGTCATCTCTTGGAGAGAGAATGAACTGACATGTTGAAATTATTTTTCCTTTGTAATATGTAGAACTCCATACAATCCTATATAGGGAGAAACATAAAGACTCCTTATTAGTTCTAAAGTCCAATAGATGGCCATTATAATACTCTGCTGCCATCATGTGGCAAAGGGCATCATGTGCACACTTGCCACAGCTGTTACACACCATTTGTTGTTGATGTTTGCATGGCAACAGTCTTCTGTTACCTGGTGCAGGTGAGAACCAAACAACAGAGCAGAGGGGCTGCTGGGAGGACAACAGACCAAACATGAACAGTCTCTTCTCCAGGTACGAGTCAGTGCTTTTATGTTTCATATTTTCCAGACAGATAACAACTATGCAGTTTCTCCTCTGCAGTGGTGGAAATTAACTCAGTATATTTATTTGCACTGTCCTTAAGTACAATTTTGAGATACTTTATTTGAGTGTTTCCATTTACTGCTACTTTATACTGCTTTCCACCAAAATTCAGTGGCAAATATTGTACTTTTTACTTCACTACATTTACCTGACATGTGGAGTTAGTTTACAGATTAAGATTTTACATAAACGTTGTATGTTAACCTTTTTGGTTTGTAAACTCTGAGTTGTTCCAGAGACATTTCCCCTCTAATCAAAATGTTCATTGTTTGTGCACGTGCATTTAGGTATCTGCTGTGCCTATCTACCCACAAACTGTGAAATAAGATTTTTTTTGTGGGCTGCCTAGATCAGAAAACATGTGAACCAACAGCCATTCAGAATGTTGGCTCATTAGAATGATACCACCCGCTCTGAGTATCTCTAACCATGGCCTGAGAACCTGGTGGAGCAATCAAAGCTGGTGGGTGTAGGCTACAGCAACCAGGAGTATTGCGGAAAAACCTAAGAAACATCCATGAAAAATTTCTGATGCTCCAGATTAAAAAGAAACGAGAAAGGATTATTATGAACAACAAAAGAAAGCAGCCAATGGCGAGGACAAACACAGTTTACCATTGGTGTAGCTTGTCCTCATTGGAGATTGCTGAAAGAAGAGCATGGACTTGAGGTTATTTGAAAAATATTTAGAGGAGGCTATGTAGCTATTACATAAATAATGTATTATTGTCTTTGAACTGTGGAAGTTTGAGCTCCGCTGTAGGCATACATCATAAGCATGCATCGACAGTGTTTGTGTAATTTATAGACTGTATATATGAATGGACGAAGTGACAGCTTGTCAGAAGAGATGCCAAAGCATCTATATTGCTCCCTGGTGGCTGGTTGCAGTATGAGTCATAAACCCTCTCTCCTCCATGTTAGCAGATTGGACATGGGTCAAACTGTAAAGTCAAAGTACACGTCAAATACGTTTCTCCCAAAGATGGTTTCTGTCACCAGAGAAAGATGACAGTGCTTGTATCTGGGGTTTTTTTATTGCTTAATTTTTTACAATGGGAGGAAGTGGAGATGTGTCATCCATCTTTATGTACAGCCTATGGTGTAATTACTCTCAGTGCCAGAAAGAGGAGACAAAGTTCCACACTTCAGCTTTAACAAGCTAGTTTATTCTCAATATGTTATAATAAAATCCATCTTATTGTTTTGTCTTGATTTTGTCCCAGCAGGGATGTCCAGGTGAAGAGCATGGAGCAGACAGTGAAACATGCTGAGACGTACCTAGGTGAGATCTGCTCTCTGCTGGCCTGCTACACCAGGAAAACAGCCAAGCTCAGAGACAAGGCAGACCTGCTAGTGGCTCAGCTCTTTGACTTCTCCAGAACAGAGGATCCAGAGCTCCAGATCGGTCTAAAAAACCTGGCTGAAGACATGGCCATGGTGCAGGACTACAGGCAGGCTCAGGTCAGAGATACTGTAGTTATCTATGCTTCACCATGCTCTACTTTCTGCATCAAACTCTTTAACATGTGGTTGTTGTCATGATAAACACTTTATTATTGCAGGTAGAAAGACTGGAGATGAGAGTTGTTGCTCCTCTAAAAGCCTATGGAAACATAGTAAAAATTAAAAAGGTGAGTTTGGATACAGATGTGTGCTTCTGACTGATATATATGCAAGAAATTAATATCACCTGATTAACATATTGACCTGAATACCGGACAACCCTGATTATCAAGATGACCCCCCGCCCCCTTTAACAACACAGAAGATACTATAGTCCAAAGAGAAGATATACCTTATTCTTCAGGCCTTTTTTCTCGTAAAAGTGAAACAGGAAATACTTTTGCATACACATGTATTTGTGTAATTTGTCTATCAGTCACATACTCACTTTCTCTTGTCAGACTCTTGGAATCAGTCAAAGTGTTTGTCTCTGACAGTTAGGATTTTTGAGACTGTGTCTTTTGAGCTCGTCATCATCTGTGACAGCTGTAATTCTTGGCAGCCTGACAGACAATTCAGTTCTCTGTCCATTTCTCTGTATTAAAAATGTCAATAGATGTTTTAGTTCCTCCAAAACACCTAACATGAGCTGTCACATGCTCTTCTAGGTTACACCAGGCTATTAAAAAAACATAGACTACAAATTAACTTGGACTAGGACTAAAAACTCCAATTTAGCTTAAGAACAGGCATAAATGTTGCTAAGTCGGTCATAACTCCAAGTCCAACCTAATAGTCAAGCCAGTTGCACCATCTTGGCTTTAGCCTTCTTCTAAGACCAGCTGTAAATCTTACACCTAGTCAGAATCTAGGCCTAATAACAACTTTAAACAACACAGGTTGTAACACTGAACACTGACTGAACATTGTAACAACAATGGAATGTCTCATATTGACTTGAAAACGAGCATGCTTTTAGACAACAGAGTTATAGGGCAGAAGCTATCTTTTGGATATATATAACAACAAATGCACACTGCTAGGCAATAGCCATAGTCGTGTGGGTATTCACATGGACGCGCATCTCTTAGACTGGGCGTAGTTAAGACTATGTTTATGTTTGGTTGGTGCAACCAATGTAAATCCATTCTAAAGACTGGTCTCAACGAATAGCTTCTATAAGTCTTTGTCAGATAAACATAGGCATGTCACTGCCTTTGCCTGCTGCCAGATTGGCTATGTACCAAATTTCTACATCCACCAGGCTTGGCTCCTGGATAGGGCCCCAGTCTCCCTAATCTGGGTATGTTAGCTTGCTTCTAAAGTTGTCACTTGATAAGGTTTCTGGACTCACTCTTGGCCCCTTGCCTGGGACCAGCTTTGGTGACCCTACCAGGAACTATCATCCCCAACAACAAAATAGTAATGGTTAAGGGGGTACAGTAACCCCTCAGACTAAGTGGCATTTATATTGTGTGTTGTGTGAGCTGACAGTGTATCTACCATTCAGGCAGATTTGAAGAAGTTCAGCACTGATCTGAACAAAGAGCTGAAGGAGTTGCAGAAACTGGAGAAAATCCAACTGAGGAATCCAGCAGATCGACAGAGCATTGTATCCTTCACATACAAACATTAGACTCTTGTCCGGACCACGCATTCATGAAAAATGTGCCTTATTAATTGTGACTTATTAAACCTTAATGAACTGCCATTGTGTCAGGTAGTATAAACTCATGCCGTGCAGCCAAACATCGTTCAAACCCACAGAATTTCTAAACTACACTAAAATTCTAGTTTAGATGCCAATTTCTTCAAAACACTAAATCTGACTGTGAATTTTGAAGAAATGTATCTAAAATGATGCACAAAACATCTTCAATATTTCAATTTGAAGGAGCCATAAGAATACACATATACATCATAAAGCTTCAATGAGGAGCTGGAACAAGCTGAAACTAAATATGTATACTTGAGACAGTCACACAGTGTGGAGTAAAATTATTTTTCTAACATAAAGCCACACAAAATGAAAGCAGAAAGCTAAATGCTGAGGGATTAATAAAAAAAATTATTTCACCACATAATGTGAATGGGTATCTATTTTCCAATCTGGAGATGTTCCACAACACAAGTCTATAGGGAGTAATTCTCTGATGTAATGGAGCTGCTTTCTGATAAGGTGACTTGTGGATGGGCCACTCTCCACAGTTCTTTTCATGCTGCTCAGCATCTCTAGCCATTATGCACCAAACAAATCTACTCCTAAATAGATTAGTAGTTCTTTTCATTTGAAGATGTCCTGAGTCATCGTGCAAGGACTTTAAAAATTGCTTCACAATACTCCTTGGGTTAAACAAGCTGAGTAAATTCTTCACCTGAGCACAGCACTCAAGAACTTTGATAAGTCTTTCCTCATGTTCTTCCAAATACTTTCCAAAGAATCAACTCGTTGAGGTAGACCAAAACTTGGAGCAGGTACATGTCACCAACAGTTTTTTCTATTAATCTTTGGAAAGTTGGGGCTCCAATTATTCCCTGAGGTGAAATTCATCCCTGATGCAGCTGCATCAGTTGGAAAAAAGTACAGATTATCTCCAGATTCTGAAGTTCCAAAGGCAGTTCCAAGTACTGTGCCTAGTTAGCATCAAGGTTGATGGCTAACGCTTTGATTACTTTAGGTGCGGGCCCCTTCAGACTATTCATGAGGACCTCCTGTAGTTCCTTGTGGCACTGCAGGTTGGTCAGGCTGGAGCTGAAGGTGCGCTGCAAGTCCACAGCCATGTTGTGGAATGGGTGGGAGACATTGCCAGTTATTGCAAAGAGGTTGGACAGTGTCATTGCCTTTGCCACCTCCTCTAAGCCAAGAATGGGCTCCAGCACAGTGCCTTCTTGATGATTTTGAGCTGCCTAAGGAAATAGTGTGCTTAGGGCCTTATTATACAGGACCATGGTGTTTCCAGCCCCCTCCAGTCTGCTGTCCAGATTGACTCCCAGGTAATTGTGTCTGTCTCAACATCCAGTCCTCTGATGGAGACAGGAGTCAAGGGGGTCTTCCTACTCCTCCTGAAGTCCACTACCATCTCCTTCGTCTTGGTGATATTGAGATGCAGGTGGTTTATCTCACACTACCCCACCACGCTCCTGTAGGCTGCTTAGTGTTATATTAAGAGCCTTCCCCTGACACATACTCAACCTAATTACTTAATAGTTCCAAGAGTCTCTTCGATTAGGGCGAGTTTGACATCTTCCGGTTTCTTCCCTTTCTCTTGAGTTACTTTAGTGACCAAACACACTTTACACACACTAATAATCACGCTATAGTAAGCCAGCAGAATGATTTAACCAAAATATAAATTGTTGTACCTGCTCCATAGAGTGCCCTGAAATAACTTTGATATGATATGGTGCTATATAAATAAACTTGAATTGAATTGAATTAGAATTGTCGGTCTGATTCAGTGCTTGTGATTGTAGAGACCAAAAACAAAATAAAGCAGGACAGTACGCTTTCTATAGTCATGTGGTCCTCAAAAGAAAGTTTATCGCTTATCCATCATTGCAAGAGGAACTCTGAACATTCCTGGGTAGCTCAGAATACTATCTGGTCAATGTCTCTCGTTTCCAGGTTAGAAGCAGTCCAGCTACGGTGTTGAGCTGGATTAGCTAGGAGAAGACTACAATCCGTTCACATGGCTGATTGAGCATGCACTTGATTAACAAGCGACTTATTACAGGTTACAGTGCAGCAAATTTTGGGCAGAAATTCTGTTACTGTGTAGGGTATTCAAATTGTTGGTTGGCTGCAGGCAGATGGACTGATAAAAGGCAGGTGAGCAGAGGTTATAAGCCAATTGTAGGCAGGTGTGTAGAGCTGGTAGGCAGGAGAGCATGGAAGGTGGGACCACACCCACGGCAACACAGATTCTCAATTCTCTAAAAACACAGACAGGGGAGCACAGGGAACACAGGGGAGGGGAAAAGACAGAGGAAACACAAGGAAAACAAATAGCATGGCACTAGTCATGACAGTTACTCCCAAAAGCATGTGCATATGCTTATTTTTAATTGAGCTATATATGAAAATTACTATTTTTATATAATTTAAAATATATGTGGTATACAGTATGTATTCAGCATGTATTTGATATATAGTATGTACCTTTTATGTCATGGATATGCAATTTACTTATATATACTGGATGACCATACATCTGTATTTTTGTATGGGACAGTATATTATATGACTTTCACATGTAGGCATTACATATTGAACATGTTTGCACATAAAATTGTATACAATTACACTTGAGAACATTTTCTTGACAAGACCTTTCAGTCCCAGGTAATGTAAATGATTTTATTATTATCTCATGAATAGCATCACATTACTGACCCTTCAAGCACATCATACAGACTGTTAGGTAAAGCTTTGTGTACTGTATTGTGTGTTAATTGACAGGCAGAAGTAAGTGCTCAGAAGGCATCCAACAATGCACAACGCAGTATCATACAACTGGAGGAGACCATCACAGACTTCCAGAGACAGAAGCTGGAGGATATCAAAGTCAGTCTCACACTTACACACATACTGTACACATACATCCTCCAGCAGGTAAAGAATAAATGCCGCACTAACAACAACCATTGCTTTGTTTTTTGGCAGAGGATTTTCACAGACTTCATCACAGTGGAGATGCTCTTCCACGCTAAAGTGCTGGAGGTGTATACACACACATATCACAACCTGGAGGCAATGAACATTCAAAAGGACCTGGAGGTAGCTTATGCTAATGATACAGCTGATAATACCTGAAACAAATACCTAAAGATAAACCTACTTTACACTACCTGCTCACCACCTCTGGTGAACATAGTTGAGCATTTAGCAGCTTGATATTTTTTCTCAGGAGTTGGTAGAGACCAAAACAGATTTAAAAGGAGAGTGAATATTGGATATGCACTCAGACCAGAAACACCACTTTAAATGAATGGCAATGTTGCTCTCTGTCTACTGGATATGTAAATAGGTAACTGTTTGCTGTCACATTCAGCATATCAGATAGTGTGACAGGATGTTCTGCTGCCCCTTATAATTACAAGAGGCTTCAGTATTATCAGTACTATTATTTAGTACTGTCTGTTTAATTAAACACAAATAAATGGTGTATATGTAGATGATAGGTAAAGGATTTCTGACTCAGACCTGACTTTGCAACCACAAGCATGCAAGCAATCTTTCTCACGTTGTGTTGTTTGTGGTTGTTCACAAAGGGAAACAAATCTGGAGGTGGTCAGTTTTACAGTCCTCAGCAAAAAAACAAGTACCAAACAGCTGTAGTCTCTTTCATTTCGACAACAGCTCAACAAAGTTGACACAATAATGCTGCTATGCTTGAGCACAACACAGACTTGGGTTTCATTGATAGATATTGATAAGCCCCACCCACTACCTGCTAAGAAGTCTCCCAGCAGTCTAGGTCTATAGCAGCATAACTAAGGGGTGGCTCAGGGGTCACCTGAGTCTGCCCTACTATAAGCTTTATCAAAGAGGAAAGTCTTAAGCCTACTCTTGAATGTGAGGAGGGTGTCTGCCTCCCTTAAACAAACTGGAAGCTGGTTCCACATAAGAGGAGCTTGATAGCTGAAAACTCTGGCTCCCATTCTACTTTTAGAGACTCTAGGAACCACAAGGAACCCTGCATTCTGAGAGCGCAGTGCTCTAGTAGGGTGATAAGGTACTATGAGCTCTTTGAGATATGATG
>JAVQJD010051007.1:0-16298 GCA_036023655.1 Nannoperca australis
AAAACCCCACCCCCCCGCCCCCCCCCCCCCCCCCCCTCCCCCGGTGGTTCGTGCACTCTGCCACGGCGACGGTTCACCCGCTTTTTCCCAGTGAATGAACACGCAGCATCCGGTGCTCCACCGCTGGGTAAACAATGCAACTGTGGCGAGCACTGGTCTGACAGTAATGGGATTATCTTAAACATATAAACGGGGCGACACAGCCCGGAGAGCTGGCTGCCCCTCTGTCTCCCTCTCCCCCTGTTAGTGTAGAGGAAGATGGAAAAAAAGACCTAAATTAATCTGAGCATTCAACTCTGAACTACTTTGCGTCACGATGATTTTATTTAGCTGGGGGAAAAATCCCGTTCAGTCTGGAACTAGAGTTTAATTTCTCTAAAATAAATCCAACAAATCTATTGCATTTGTTTATTAAATGTCATATATTTCTATATTAATTTTATCTTAACTTTAAATTCAAATGATTCGTATTATTGTTCTTCTTAAATGTAATATTATTATTATTTTAATTATTATTATTATTGTTGTTGTTGTTTTTATCTTCAGGTGATGACAGAAAGAGCTCGGAGTTGTTGAGCTGCGGATGTTCAGAATGCAGGTTGACCTGTGTGGCCTTTCGGCCCGAAAGGAGAGTTTGTTCATGTGAGGGATGAATGAGCTGCTCGTGGGCATTTTTTTAAGTATGAGATTAAACACGGCTGCAAATCTGGGGAATAATGTTAGATCAAAAGGGAATGTAATAAAGCGCACGCCTACCTGAACAGGACCTTGTTTTTGGTCTTGTTTTGGAACCATAACTAGAAGGTGACCCACCTATCAGGCTACTTGGTGGGAAGAGGCCTGGGCCGTATTCGGGGACATAGGATGGGTATGTGGCGATGGGGTGGTGGGCAGAGGATGACCCTGCTCCGATTGATGCCATGCTCCGGCTGTGAGCTGACTCCAGTTTCATACTCTCGGCCAGGGTCACCTGGTACTTTATGCACTCTTTATCCTCCTGCCGCCCGGAGCTGCTGGAGCCCGGGGTGGATATGCCCGGGTCCGGGGATACATCTTTCGGAGGGGTCGGGGGAAACGTGAAGAGGTGCGGACTGGAGTGACCGGTGGACAGGGAGGAGGAGGAGGCCGGGGGGTAGACGGACAGGCTGGCCGGGGAGCCGTGATGCAGGGGGTTCTTGGGGAAGGGGCTCAGGTTCCAGGGAGAAGTGCTGTGGTGCGGGGCGATGCCTTTGCTCCCCTCCAGCCAGGGCAGAGAGCCGTGCAGTAATGAGGGACGGCACACCTGGCTACCTGGGGCAGCACAGAAACACAAGAAAACATCACAAGCTGTCCTCAGGTCTGCAACAACAATAAACACATTTATTTACTGTGTACGGGTCGAGATTTAGGCCTGAGCACGCGCTGAAAGATGAAGCTCAGCACACATTTACGCACTGATTTACAAACAGTCATTGACGTTTCATTTCATAAAACGTCAAACACACAGCTCTGATTTCATCTGCCTCCAAAATACTTTTTACCTTTTTACGCAGAAAAACTAAGCGCCTCGCGAACACCAGTGTGCTCTTTACCTTTTCCACCGAGCAGGCCTTGATGCAACGACGGGACACATTAAAGAATCTACACCGTCACTGACTGGTGAGGAAGTTAAAGCTACAATGTAGGGAAGTCAGCATATTATAATAAAGGTAAATAGTGGGCATATAGAAAACATACTACTTCCAAAATATTCCAGGTGCGTCGCTGACTTCTGTGCCAACTCGTCTATTTGTTTAAATCCGTAACCAAACACTCGAGTGATCCAGAGAACAAATTACGCACGGGCTTTTGAAAAACTTCTGACAAATGAGTCAGCTGAATGTCACTTTATGTTTGTGAAGTTTAGACGGGAAAGGCTGTGATATACGCGGTAGACAGAAACCAAAGACGAGCTCGAGAGGTAAACCATACACATTTACGGCGTGGTTTCACAACACTGCAGCTCTCGGCTTTTTTAAGACAGTCAATTCAGGCCAAAACCGAAACCTGGTCTGGATCACACTCAGATTATACTAATAATTCCAAACACAGTGACAGTAATTGAGTATTTGCTGCAGGGATCAATTACGCACACGGATCGAAACAGGGTAATGAGCACATTATTAAATAAAAGGCCTAAACAGGCCGATTACTTACTGTGTGGAGGAGGAGGGTACCTCTGGACGGCGCGGACAGAGTTTGTATAGTACGGAGAGACGTGGTTCCCCTGTCCATCGATATTAAAGAGTACATCCACATCGTCAGCGAGGGGATACTGGGAAGGGTCCATGTATGAGTGGCCGAGGCCCGGGTGATGTGAGCCGGGATGCTGCTCGTTCAACACCGCGGGGTGATGGCTCATCCACCGTGGCTGATCCGCACTTACTTCCATTGCTTTGCTTTTCGTCTTCAACGAATGTTCATGCACGCCGAAGCAAACCGGTACAAGTCACAAGATAAGAAATAGTCTGTCCCAAATCCGTTTTTTTGTTAAATCCACAGGTTCCGCGCTTGCTTCTGATCACCTGGAGACAGAGAGAAGAATTTATTGTCTCATTTTCTCAAATGTGTTCACATGCAGCGCGACTCAAACGGGCAGGAGGCTCACGCGTAAGTGAATTTACCCGAATTCAACAAAAAAAGATATTTAAACACGAAACATACCCCACATTACAAATGCAACAAAGGTGTTGACATGTGTATACGTCCAAAATGGAATCCGGTCCCACACAGAGATCCTGAACTTCTCTCTCTCAGAAAAACAAAAGTCAGTGTTTGAGCCCCGCTCAACAAGTTAGTGGAGGCTCGCAGGGCGCAGGGCTTGTTTTCAGTGGGTAGCTTCAGTGCGCACTGACCAGCACCAGCAAGTTAAACTCACTGATCAAATCTCTGTTTGTGCGCAGTTGTAGCCCTCTCCATTAACTCCGCTCCTCTCTCTCTCTCTCTCTCCCTTTCCCTCTCGACTGTGTGGCTCTTGCTCACTCACCCTTGCTCTGTCTCTCTCTCTCTCTCTCTCTCCCGCTTGCTCTTGCTCTTTCTTTCTCTCGCTCCCTTTTTTTCTCTCTTTTCTCTTTTTTTTTTTTTTTTTACAGTGAAGGCATTCTTTCAGGATGGCGCCAGGCAGCTCAATGCTTGCAGACAGCTGTGGCGCGACGCAACTTAAGGAGGGTCTGTCAGTGTCATCGGTTAAGGGGAGGGGCCTGTCCTAATTGAATATAACGTGAGTTAGAAGAGATGCACAAGAGCTGCAAGCTTTTTTTTTTTCAATGACCTTGCCATTAAAAGATATTATTAAAATAGGAATATTTATTTTTAGTAGTGCTAATAAAACCGAACAGCCACATATGCATGGAAACATAGTGAGGTGCTAAATTGATGGTGCAGGACGTTATAAAAATAACTTTTATTAGACATTAATCCAATAAAAGAAAGATACATTAAAAAACTATTATTTAAAAAAATAACACTTTAATTTTTTTTATGAAAACAATTTCATGCTCAACCCCTCATAAAAGCGACTAGAGCCAATTAATTAAAATAAAAGTAAATATATATATATATATATATATATATATATATATATATGTATGTTTCAATATACGTGTTTGATTACAGCAGCGACTGAATGTACACTTCTTCCGACAGCCTGCTGCAGTTTATCTGTGCACAGCCGCAGAGCAGACAGAAAAGGCTGCAGCAGAGCCTGTTGCTCGGGGCCAATGGCAGGTTGCGGGACGTGTACGCTCTTAAAATTGTGACAGTGCGTCCTCTCGCGGTGACAAGCACATTATTCTAATGGCAGATCCGAATTGAGCCGATCTTCTCACCGTGAAGCAGGCACGGACAAGGACGCCTGGGAGCTTACAGCCTCCCAAAAAGTCAAGAAATATCTTAATGTCGGCTATCAGTGTCTGTCAGTTAACTTAGCAGTATGTGCGCAGTAACCCGCGGACTGCACACCTCAAACACACAGGCAACAATGGCTCACGTCATTATTTATTCACAACAGTGCATTAAATGCAACACGATAGCGCAGCAGGGAGTGATTTACCCCCACTTCGGTGTTAACCCCCCCCCCCCCCAAGTTTAATAAAAAAGCAACTATAATTTAAAGATCAACCTTTTTCCCCTCCACATCAGACAGGACTTCACCCTGTGTGCCCATGATGCCGTGCCTTCTGCACTTCACTGCGCGGGAAAAAAGGAGGACGAATTTCATGTCCAAAGCCCAGTTTGTCTTCTCCAAATACTCTGACAGGCCGTGTGTAATATAGCACAGTGTGCGGGGGGGGGGCAGCCTCGGCGACGCCACTGGATGTGACGTCACCGCGGTATAAACAGTTCAGGAAATGAACCCTCACAAGCGCGCAGTGGGTAGCAGGCGGCGGGAGCGCGCACGCCCTTGCACCACGTAGGTATCAGCATTATTACCCTGTGACAGCCTGATGTCAGGTGGGCTCGCTTCTAATGGGGCTGCACGAAACTGACTCAGAGTGATCAATAGCAGGGTGATCACACTGCATTTCAACTGTTGGAAGAAACATTTGTACACAAGGCCACGCGCTCAGGTGATCACTCCATTCATTCCCATTTTTTTATTTCCCCCCTCTTCGATATCGAGGCTGTTGTCAGCCGGGCGCGTGGGAGAGACAGACTGAGAGAGACTTGGCAAAGCGGCGTATTTTTCCTCTCCAGGATAGCCCTATACCTGGAGAGAGAGAGAGAGAGAGAGAGAGAGAGAGAGGGAGGGAGCGTCTCTCACTCAGGCAAACCTGAGACTGAACTTGGATGCAAACTGCTGTAGCTGCCATTGTCAAGCTGTCAGTGGACTCGTGTAATTATCCTCTTCAAAAGTATCGCGGAGCCATTATCCACAAAGTACCCGTTATAGGTGCTCAGAGGCAACACATGACGGTAAATGTAGCCTAAAATCCCGATTATGTTTTTTTGTTTCTTGACTGGATGTATCGAAGCTTAGAGAATGGGACATGGAAGCCATCCCATGACTTGATTCCCAAGCCTCGGTGTCAATAACGCCGGAGCTTATTCAGCACGGAATAAGGCTGGCTCTCTTAAAAAAAACTTGTCATTTATAATCCCAATCTGTCGCCACGAAGGGAGCCTCTCTCTCTCTCTGTGTGTGTGTGTGTGTGTGTGTGTGTGAGAGAGAGAGAGTCTAAAACAAGTCTATTTTGAGACTAATGGCCCACAAATAGCGCGACTGTGTGTGTAAAGGTTGATTCATAAAAGTGCACGAGGGGCCAGTCTGGCGTTTGACGGCAGAGAGTGATTATGTCAACCAGCTGCGATTAAAATCAAGACATGGCACAGTTTCTTTTTCTACTCTGCGGCTGAGAATTTAAGACACGAACGGATTATTCCATTGCCAGTGTGGGGGATGTAATGTTTGAGATAACGTCTCTCTCTCTGACCCTCAGCTTCCTGTGCATGGCCTCATCAGCAATTATAATCATTGTTTTTCCTGATAAATAATAATTTCCTTCCATCTGGTCATTAATCAGAGGTCAGGGAGATAAAATCACACTCTAATAATAAATCATTATAATAGTAATTTAACACTACTAGACTCCTCCTCCTACTGTAAATATACTACTCATAACAATAACCATCTGTTGTCCATATTTAAAATAGCAGCAGATTTACAGGCCAAAAAAAACCAGAGCAGATACAAGACACGATTTTATAATATTAATAAAAGTGTGTGTGTGTGTGTGTGTGTGTGTGTGTGTGTGTGTGTTTACTATCGTTCGTTAACGCCTGTTTCTTAAAGAGCTTTGACATCTGGCTCCATAACGTGTGTGTTGTGCGCACACTTTCATTCAAATCAACGTAATTCTGTCCACAATAGTCCATAATATTACCCGAGCATCAGGACGACAAAATAAAAAAAATTAAAATAGAAATAAAAGACACACACGAGACCTGTAATATATAATAGACCTTAACAGAGGAGAGACATCAGCCGCTCTGCTGCTGCGTCTGTGGCCCGATTTGACGGTGAAGATGCCACTGATTAAAAGTGCTACCGGCCAGTCATGCTGGGATATATTTTACTGGTTGAATGCTCATTTGTACATTTAGAAACCGGTATAGCACCGCAGGTGTAGCCTTTGTTACACTTCTTCTGCTCTTGTGAGTCATTTGTCTCCTTTCTTGTCTTTTCAAGAAAAAGACAAGAGCATGCTTTTCTGCCGGCGTGTGAACCAGCTCGGCTTCTCAGAACAAAACGAGGGCGTCAAATTCTGCTCGTCGAGCGCGTGAAACTTGAAAAACACAAGTGACTTTCCTAGAATGATTAAAGACGAGACGACGAGCTGCAGGAATAATCACCTTTTCTTCGAGCGTCGAGTTTTTTTTGTATATTTAGTGTCACTCTTCCCAACATACATGTATTTATAAAAAGCGAAACGCAAACGCTCTGCCAGTTGACTGACTCGTGATGCTTATCTGTCTCTATCGCTTCTCGCCAGACTCCACTGATGTAATCTGTCATTTAACGCACGGGGCCTTTTCACCTCTGAGCCCGTGCACAAATTAAAGTCATTCATATTTTTTTGTGTGTTTGTTTTTCTTTGTTTGACTAATTTATTAATTGGCGTCCAAACGCGACACAGAGTTATTCACTCAATCATTTGACTAGAAATGAAATGTGAGCTCAGAACTAACACACAGTCCAAAAGTCATCTGCCACACATGCAAGACAAAATGTAGACAGTGAAACGAGACTCAAAGGAAACCACCGTACCTGCTGTCCCTCTTTGTCACGCTCGGGCCCGGTGGTGGATTTTCTGTAGTTTTCTTTTTCCCGGTTTAAACTATTTAATAATATTTTTACAACATTACATTTCATCTGCTCCACGTGTGGTTATTTAGAAAAACAGACAAACGTTGGTAAAAAAGAATAAAAAGCTGTAGAATAACCTCTGGGACCAGAACCAGCTGAGGATGAGTGCTCTCGCGCTCTCTGCACGCTAATAACCGTCTGCTGACTGTGCGCGTGTGGTGCCTTTAATTTGGCACCGTATTCATTCAAACAGCGGCTCTCTCTCCGCCATATTAACACATATCGACCAAGGAGAGATGGAGGAAACTAATAACGGGAGGAAACGCAGCCTCAGCGAGCACAACTGTCTTTTTCTTTTCTCTGACCCGCCGGCGAGGTAATCAGATCAATTTCACGGCTCGTCCGGGATCCTGCCTCCAGACCTCCAGCCCACAGACCTCCAGCCTGAGCGGTAGGTAATAGCTCGTTTTGGGGGCCCGGTTGTGACAGAGGTGGCTAAATATTTTACAGATCTGCAGCTGGCTGTCGTTCAGCCTTTGTACATATCAATCCCACGTCGAGCAGGACGTGCGTGAGCGCAGGAGGGGGTGGGGGTGGGGGGGGGGAATTATTACCAAAAGCGCGTGTTAAAGGAAATAACGGCACGTTTTATGTGAACAACAAACAGCAGCTCGCAGCGACGTTAAAGGCAACAATGGCGGTCGCGGTGGATGTTGTGGAGGTTTCAGCACCACCTTTATTTGTTTTAGCAAGTGCAGAGACGTGACGGCGCCAACGGTTCCCGCAAATAGTAGCCTCTTTTTTTTTTTTTTTTCGTTTTCGTTTGACTTCATTAATTTTTCATTCAAGCAAACATGCAAAAAAAAAAAAAAAAAAGTTTCCCATCATTCATCACAGACGAGCTCGCGCGCACACAAAGCCGCGGAGGGACGATGCGGCGGCTTCTCTGTTACTGACCTGTAGTGGACGCCGCGCGGGTGGACAAGCTTTTTTTTTTTCCTCTCCTGCAGATGCGAAGAAAGAGTGACATAGAGGTGGAAGCGCCGGTGGCATGTAGAGAGAGACAGAGAGGCAGACAGACGGGCAGACAGACGGGGAGAGAGTGAGAGTCGTGGACGGGGGAAGGAGAAAAAACACTTGCACTACAGTGATGATGGTGGTGGTGCGCGCGCCCTCGGTCACATCATCATATAGCTCACTGCGAGGAGAAACACGCGCGCACATAGGCTACCGGGCAGGCTGCACGCGCATATGGGCCAACCAAAGGCGGCCTCTTTACCGTACTTGTGTACTGAGCGCGCCAGCTCTTCCGGGTCTGAAGGCATCACAAGGCAGAGCAATAGAAACCCCATTAAAAGCAATAGAAGCCGATGGGAACGCATTATATGTTCACAATAGAATTCAGACAGTTATTATATTTTTTAAACGTTACTTTTTCCCATTTCTTGATCCCAAATATTCTGCTTTTATTATAATTATTTTCGTCTTCCCTTTATGTTTTAATGATCACATAATATATAGATAATGAGGCAAGCGCAACACCTGACCACACCAGGTGACGCCCACAGCTACAGGCCTAATGCTGAAGCCTCCTCACAATCACACCAGCACATGTGGGACATGAAATACTTTATTTCCGTCGTTATATATAAGAAAAATCCGATTTAATGATTGTAATCTGTGCATGTGGTGCGTGAGCATGTTGTGTAAGTGTATTATCTATAGATCCACCTTCAGAAGAGAGCTGCATGTGCAGCTGGTGCTCTGCAGATGTTTCAGGATCTCTCCGTGACACTGAATGTTGCACCTCCTTTAGTGTTTGGAAAGAGGAGCCCTTCCTCTCCGCTGGTGACTAATCAGCACCGAAGATTTGCGCCAAACTCCACAACAATTAGAGCTTAGCGTTTGAACAAAACGTGTGCAGCAAACAAACCCGGAACCTTTGCGTGTCGATGTGGTAATGTGACCGCGGCGGCACCGAGCTCTGCTGGTTCTAGCAGTTGTTCTGCTTCCACATACATCCAGCAGTAACCCGGAGCATATAGAGGGCCTGCTGGCCTGCTTATTGACACCACGCTTCATTGAAAGGAGCACCAAGCAAATCTGATCCTTCTCTCTGTGAAATGCACTGAGGAGGAGAGGAGAGGAGAGGAGGAGAGAGGAGAGGAGAGAGGGAGGATGCTGCAGGCTCGTATCTCTCATGTTGCGCCTTGACTCTTCCAAGGAGAATGTAAACTGATCACACCCAAATCTATCTTTGGGGAAGAAATTCAATTAAGGTAATAAATTAAAGATAATTGGCGCAAACCTCGTTGTATAAACTTACTAATGCGACTGCAGCCGAATGTGCCTCTTTTTAAACCAATGAATAATTCAGCGTTTCCATGCAGTAAGCGGAGCTTTTCATTTATGGAATTAGTATTTCAATATCTAAATGGAATTAGAAAATAACACATGCAGATAGTAATGATTTATTAATCTGCCTTTGACGTAAACACAGTCTTATTTCTGGAATGATTAGCACTTCGATTTGAGTGGAAAGGTGAAGTTAATGTGCGTCTGTGAGAAATGCGCACACTGATGGCTTTGATATAAGCTGATCGAAAACAACGGTTAAACCAGTATTTATGGCGCAGATAATTAAAGCAAATTATAGGTGCAATAAAAAGATTAATTATGAGGGAAATAAGGAGAATCAATTTGGTCTTGCTCAGTCGGGATACAATTAAACAAAAGGGAAAAACTAAATGTTCATTTTCAAAGGGAGCGGATATAAAATGACGTTTTTTTTGGGAGGGGGGGGGGGGCTGCAGCGGACCCTTAATTAATTGTAAATGGAGACTGTAACTGGCCTGGATGCCGCGTTCAGGCTTTACCTTGCTGTTACGAGGCCACGCTGTATCACGGTGGGGTTATAGTCTCCGTTTTGCTCTCGCCGAACCGACCGGGCTGTAACGGGAGCGCGAGCGCGGTGCCCGAAGTCCAAAGTCACGCTCCTTTTCTTCCCGCGTGCGCCCGCCGCCGCCGTGAAATCGCGTGATTAATGTCGAATTTGACGACAGCAGAGGCTGACAACAGCTCAAACCCTCCGGTACACCGGGCCGCAACAACAAGCGGAGCCTGCGCACACCGGCCTTTATTCAATCACAGCCGGCTGATGTTTCCAAGAGACGGAGCGCAGTCCTGATTGAACACTGCAGCGCGCTCGGTCCCGTGCAGCTCACCTTTTTACACTTAATTTTGCAGTTTCAAATTGTGTAGCTGCAAAACATCCAGCGGAGCGGCGCTTTATCTGCAGCCCCCCCCCCCCACACACACACACACACACACACACACACACACACACACACCGCACCGTGGCTTTCTGCCCCGTTAGTGCTTTAAACGGAGTAAATCATTTACGGTCACCCGCTTTTATAGCCTCCTGGTGTAGCCTAAATTTTATTAGACACTTCCCACTCCAAACGTGAAATAAACGCTGCAGTATATATCTCCCTCTTCCTCCTTGCCTACATGATTCTCCGCTGTAAATGTCGAAGGAGATGACCTTAATTTGAGACAAAACACCTCCAAAAATGTATGGGCCACGTATTATCTATTTACTTATTTATTTTCTCAATGTGTTTTATAATTCTCTTCCTGTGCACCCTCCAAACGTTAAGCCAGTGTGTGTGTGTGTGTGTGTGTGTGCGCGTGTGTGTTTTATTCTTTTTTTACGGCTGCTTCTCCTGCGATTTTATTTTAAAATATTAGGCCGAGGTGGGGAGAATTATAAACGACTCTGCTCTTATCTGCTGCCTTCACGTATCCAGGATCACAGAAGCTGATTAAGAAAGAAGTCACAGCCAACGCTGGATTCATAATGATTTGGAATAATGAATCCTTATCTCCCCTCTGCAGATTATCAGCCTTTCAGCTCGCCATGTTTTGTTACATGGGATAATTTATTGCATCTAATACATCACAATGAATCTGATGGGAGAAAGTGATGGCCATGTTAGGAGAGAGGCTGCTGCTTTTTTTTTTTATCCCGGGGCAATGAAATGCCTTTACGATTTTTAATTGGTAAAATATAAGGGGGATCTGATAAAAAAAAAATAGAAGCACAGAGGTATAATCTTGCCTGCTAGTGTTCCAGCAGCACTCTGCACTATAATTAGTGTGTCAATTTCAACCTGAAATGAACAGCATCGACCTGCCATCTCTGCTCACGCCGGTGGAGTCAGCGAGGTCCTCATTTCGCATGATTTATTTTTTCACCAAGAAGAGATAATTAATCATAAACAGTGAAAAACAGTGCAGCAAAGTGGAGATAACAAAATATTTGCATCTAAAAAGATTCGATGAAGCTAATTCGTCCCCCCCCTCCTCCCCCTCTTCACCCCCCATCCCGAGCCCACCTGACGTAGCCGCGGCTGCAGTAGCCTGCTCACGAGCACCTCCAAGATTTTTAATTTTCCATGATGAATCTTTGGGTGGCGATGTATCATTAATCACTACATAAGATGGGGGAGCGGAGACGCGTGCACCCCCTCTCCCCGCCCCCGCCCCTCTTGTACATAGCGGCTACTGTGTGGGGAAGTGTAATTGTTGGATTGTGGATGTGTAGCATCGTGTGCATGGTGGTGTCACTGTTGTTGGGAAGCATGCCATCTTTCTTTTTCTTTTTTCTTTTTATTGAAAGGGGGTGGGAGGTGTCGCCTGCTCGTCGGACACCACCAGGATGCAACGTGCACACGCTTATATAATACTACCACTACTACTACTAAATAAAGAAATGCATATTGTGATTAGAATTATTATTACTATTGGATAATCAGTCTTTGTCTGGAAGTCGTCCCTGGCACAGAGCCCGCGCTGCTCGGGCTTTTGGATGGCGCTATGTTTAAACTTGGGCATGCTCACCGTGCCAGGATACATTTGCATTTTATTTGCAGCTGTAATTAGCTGATCAGCATCTCTCTCTCTCTCTCTGCTCATCTTTCTTCTCATTATGATTTAGTGTTTTCGTTGCCTCTTTCACTGCCTCTCCCCAATCCCTCATTTTCCAATGTCCTGGCAGCGCCACCAGATGTTTATCGGTTTGATACCCAGGGACAGTGCCATGTCAAACAAACCGGGGATGGACACTTACAGGCGGCTGGGTATCCAGGCAAGCCCTCCCGCTCCCTCTCCTCCTCCCCCTTCTCTCTCCTGGCTGAGCAGAATGATCCTGGACTGGGTGGCCACTGGGAGTCCAGTGAGGGTTTCATGTGCAAAAAAAAAAACCCCAACTCTCCAAAACAGCCAGGTTTGAATTCACCCACTGAGTGGAGATCTTAATGTTTTGTCAGTGCACAGACAGGCCATATAGAGGTTGATGCTGCAGATAGAGACGTGGAGATGAGCGTAATGAGATGCAAGGCTGGGGACTTGGGGGACAAACATCCAGTCAGGAGTCCTCCCAGGAGAGCTGGGCACAATGCGACCTGCCTGTTATCTGCGAGGGAATGTACTCTCTCTTTAATGAGCAGTGGTTTATTAAAAGCACACACTCTTTTAACCTCATAATTGAAAAATGGCTTTGCAGGAGCGCCTCGACCCCCCACACTGCAGCTGCACTACAGAGGACGTATACAGTCCAGCTAATCTTAATGTAGATCACCTGTGTTGCAACAATCCCAACAGCGCGTCGGAGGCTGCGGCAGAGCCCCCAGCCGGCCATGATATACAAATATTTATCCAGTGATAAGGAACCGCCACGATGGCAGATCACCTCCTATTCCACTGCGTCAGGGCTCTTTGTCTGTACAGTCTCAGCAATTACCAAACATGTCCCCTTCCCCTCCTGCTCGCTGCACGAGCCTCTCCCCGGCTTTTTCATTCGTTAAGGCGTTATTGGGAGAGTCCCTGTAAGCCGCTTTAGTCAATGACTGTTTGTGGGGTTGTGGAGTGGAAAAAGAAAAGAAAGGAGGCAGAAGAAGGAGAGATGTGGGAGGAGGGTTTCCAAAAAAAAAAAAGAATGAATGAAAGAGTGGCTCCATTTTTTCCCCTCGCAATCCACGAAACAAATAGCCAACATTTAACGTTTACACCCCGCCTGGCGACTCACTGGCGCTGCGGGGCCGAGCCGAGCCGGGCTAAAGTGTCCCGAAAGCCTTTGGAGGGGTGTAAGTCCCCGGCTATCGGGTTCTCCAGATCCCCTTTAAATGACTGTCAAAAGAGGCAAATATCAAATTGCATGGGGTCTCCCTCTCCCCCCCCCCCCGCCCCCGCCTGGCACCAGCACCGCGTTACTGTAACGTGACTGCAGGAAACGGGTGGATTTAGCGGCTGTCATTAATATTTGAAACGGACATCAGGTACATCACGTGGGACATTTACAGGCTACGAAAAGAAAGACATTTCTCTTTTAAGATTGTTCATAGAGAGCGTTTATTGATCTTTATCTAATAATGTCTTATCAATAATGTCAGCCTGCAGCTTTTTACTGAACTCAGTTTCAGACGGAAATAATATCATTAAATGTCAGAAGCAATAACTGAATACAAGCAAATGAATACATTAAAAAGAACTGTTATTGATTTATTGGTTTGTGTTTCTACTGACTGACAAACAGAGATGTTTCCTGCTCACACGGGTTTCTTTTAATACTTTTTGGGGATCTGAACATGTCAAATAATCTGTAAAAAACAAAAAATGTATTTGTATTTTTGTAGCAGAAATAGTTTCTTCTGCTTTCCCAAATCTGATCATTATCTTGTGACCTCTCCGGTTTTATCTTGTGACCCATTGGGGGGTCCTGGCCTCCAGGTTGGCCACCACTGGTGTAGGCTCTGTGGTTCATATTGCTATGTTGTGTTTGTTAATAATAATCTGGCTCAGTTTCCCAGTTTTTCTTTGGTTGTTACACAAAGCATCCACACCCAAATAAAAATACATTTCTTTTTGTAACTGATCTCCTACATCTGAAAAGATTGACAGGTTCTTCTATTTATTAGACTTTTGAGGTTATTATGGTCATTGTAGACTTACAACAGCATCACCTACAGCTGCAGGAGCTTTTCATTCGTGCGTAACATGAAGAGACAGAGCTATTCTTTTCTCTATGAGGCCATGTGTTCAGCTGAATACAGCAGCTCTCATGCAGATGTAGAGGCACCTGCAGCGCTAACGCTAATCATGGAAAGGTTTCTGCTTGAAACAAGTTGGTTTTACCCTTTTAGCAACATTTTCTTTAATAATAACATCTGGTCCTCAGTCATGTGGTGGTGCAACAATGGCGATCAACACAAATATTAGCCGGTGTTTCAGTTTCTATTTCACACACAAAATAAAAGGAATAAAATCACAAATCCATGTTTCATCCTGAAGAGAAGTGAAATACCGTCACACGCTGGGCCTCCTCATTCAGACTGATCTAAATGCAAAAAGCCAAGGTTTTAAAATCCACACTACACTCATTTTAGGAGGGTTTAACTTCAAGTTTCCCAAATTAGACACACAGCGGTGTTGAAAATAACACACCCTTATCTACAAAAAGGCCCATGCATTGTCATTAATCTTCACCAGGCTAATTAAATTAATCCATCGCCTCATGGCTCTGGAATATAACGACCACCACTGAATCCTCTGCAGGATAACACATTTGTTTTAAAAACAGAGCGTTTTCTCTCTTTTAACAGCTCACAAGTCGCACGAGGCCGGATTCACTATCAGCTGGATGTCTTTTATTTTCTGACCGGCGACTGTAAATAAAACGCACCTTCATTTGGTTTCAGAGTGTCATTTTATGTGTTTTTAGTAAACGGAAGCAGGCTGGTGAGTTGTGGTTGTGATTGACAGTCCGTCCGCGGGATCATGTTTAATCCCTGCCTCTCTCGAGCCTGTTCAGAACTCATTTCTCCAGCACGAGATGGGGGACTCAGATGGTTGCCGGGGCAACGGCGATAGTGCTAAGCCATTTCCATTTTCTGCGAATGAGGGAGGGGGGCACATCTGCGACAGAGGTCGCCACAAAGTCGTTCACAAGCACGGCGCAGGAGCACATTCCTCGTTACTTTACTCCGAAGTAACGTGCAGTCGTTACTCGCTGTGGATCAGGGGCCTCACTCCTTCCTCTTTGGAAGAAGTTCTCAGGCCTGTGAGCTTAAGCATGAGTACCAATAGGCTGCCACAGTGTAAATATACTTAACAATTAAAGTCCTGCAATTAAAAGACTAATTGTTCAGTAACATTATCAGTTTTTAAAGTGTCATAAGTGAAGAAAAAAATGGCCCCTGTGACTGATCTGTACTAGGGTCAGAGGGTAAACCTTGGAGGCCGTGGGATGTTCAATGTGGTAGAAAAGAAGAGGAAAACAAAGTTCTGCTACGCAACAAAAGATGGGAACTGCTGGGTTAATTGTTGATAATTATTATAATTATATTTTATGAGATTGTCACGTGTTTTTATGTAAAATCTTAATCTGCAAAGTAACTAGTGACTACTGCCCTGCAATAAACGTAAGAGCTAAACTATCTTCCTCTTAAATGCATATATATATATATATATATATATATATACTGAAGTAAAATACAAGCTCAGATGTGCTTTACATCCCATCTCTCCAACATTGTCTGTTAATCAGTTTAATATCACCTTGAAATCTCCACAACACTTAAAGGTTCATCTACAGCTGGATCCACTTGTTATGAATGATTTGGCTGCTGTGAAGTGAATGTGGATGTTTTAATATAAACTGAAGTCTCTATGACATCACTAATCCTAAACTCACATTAAAAGACTGAAAGTCAGAACTGAGTCGTGTACATTTGAGCTTTAGTTTAAACTCACTTTGTCCTTTTCATATAGCTACTACCATAAAAAAATGCATTTTGTTTTGTACGTTAAAAAAAAAAATCTAATTAGCAACAGCAGCAGATGAGCCACTATACAAACTCATATTGTGCAGCCAAACATCATCCAATCCCACCAAATGTATTTTTAAATGCTAGTGGAGATTCCAAAGTTACAAAAAATTGGGAAATGTGTTTAAAGACATCTCCAATATTTCTCCATTAGACAGACTGAGGCTCGGACTTCAGTGTAAACACCGCGTGGCTTTAATGAAGGTTGGAAGCAGCTGATACAGGACACGCGTATCAGGGGAAACAACAGGGGTGAAACTGACACACCTTTATTTATCCATTCAATTTCTCTTTCCAGCTAATTTTCTGTCTGTCTGTCTGTCTGTCTGTCTGTCTGTCTGTCTGTCTCTTCAGAGGCGGCATCCAGCGACGACGTCCACGACAAGGTGAAGATGAACCGGCCTTTCTGATCAAAGCACTCGTCTGTAAAGCTCAAGGCTGGCCTTCATAGCGGGTATGTTGCCTTTTATTCTGAGGGCACACACACACACACACACACACACACACACACACACACACACACACACACACACACACACACACACACACACACACACACACACACACACACACACACACACACACAC
>JAVQJD010051010.1:0-17497 GCA_036023655.1 Nannoperca australis
AGAGAGATTTAGAAACCAACGTAATAAACGACGCTGCAGTTCACCGACGTTGCTAATTTGCGTTGCTTGGCAACGACTCACACACGTGAGTATGAGAAAAATGCGCGGGCCGCACTAACACTAAGCTTTGCTGTCAAGTAGCAAAATATCGTCATGCGGGCCGCGAGTTTGAGACCCCTGTACTAAGTTATGTGCCAGAGATCTGCGAACAAGAAACACGAGAACGATCGAACGTCCAGCAGACAAACGGTGGAAACCAGATTTGATTGAACCTTGTAAGCACGTCTAATCAGCGGCAGTAGTTCCTTCAAAACAAACGGTGCTCCTCTGAATCTTGACGAATCATTGATGAATCATTTTCTTTGACGGACTGTTTTTTGCAACCGCATTTGCTTCCAGCGTACATACTTAAAAACGAACAAACTGCTTCAAACTCTGGAGCTTCTGCCTCGTGATCATTCCATTTTTCAATTAGCAGCCAGCCGTCCGCGTGAGAGCTCTAATTTCTGAGATGATGACATCACACAGTACCAACTCAGGAGCAGACTTGTTTTCTGCCAAGTTTCTCTCAGCCGGCGTCAAAGATCCCCGAAGTAAATCTGAAGGCTCGCACAACCAATAAAGGCGTAAAAGAAATAATTTGCTACTCAAGATTGTGTCCATTTCCTTACGTTTCACTAACTGCTGTTTGTTTTTCTTCTTCTTCAACCCTTCTTGACCTTTGAGAAATTCTTCAAGTGAAACAATCTGAGATTGAAGCTCAAATGTTTTCATTACTGAGGTCACAACCTGTGACGAGGGGTCAAAAGCCAGAAAGGTTACAAAAGACACCACGAATAGATGAAACACACACACACACACACACACACACACACACACACACACACACACACACACAGCACTGTACTTGTGCCTGATGGCAGTACGGTGTTGTATGGCAGCTGTTGATCCCGGAGGGGACATCTTGTTGCTGTTGGGGTTCAGAGCCACACACCTGACAACCATGATCACCCAGATCCATCCTACATACTGGTTCCAAACGGGTTCTGAGTCCGATCACACCGCAAGTGACAAAATAAAGCAACTCCAAACGGTCGATCGGCTGTTGTGAGCGACTACAGCAACCTCCACCGACGTGAAGGTGTAGACGTGGGACCTCTAGAGTCTCCTTTTCCACCCTGAGAGCCAGTGCTCAGAATGAAACGCTGCCTAGTGGAACCTGAAGAGCTTGTTTTTTTTTCATTCTTTCATTTCTCCTGATGTTTCAGAAGACTTACTGTACCATCGTGTTGTGAGATGGGTGGACTGTCATTACCTTTGTTGGTGGACGAGCTGATGGCAGTGTACACACAGGGTCAGGGAGTGTTTGAGGTGGTTGATGAGTTATACATTAAAAAAACAACATTCTTTTATTATATTTATTCTGTATTAATTGACCATAAATACTGAGATGTAATACTGAATGTGGAAAAAGACAGACTTAGGGGAGGGGCTGTGGCCCTGTTAGTGCAGGAGGGTTGTTGTCAGATGATGGTGCTGTGAGGAAGACAGGTTGATCCTGGTGTATCACGTCTCCATCCCACGAGGACGTCTGGCCACACTGCCACCTTGTGGTCAAGGCAGCTCCTGCGCGCTGCACGACGGACCTGGATCTGAGTCTTGAGGTGGTGGCAGTCTTCTTGGGAAGGAGAGCTGGTGAGAAGTGCACCTCCGCAGCCGCCCGCAGACGTCGCTCCGCGCGCTGCACCGCCGTGCATCCGCCGCTGCCAGCCTGCAACGCGGACACCGGGAGGGTCCGCCGCTGAGGTGAGCCCGCTCCCCGTTCCCTCCTCCTCCTCCTCGGAGCGGAATGCGCTGATCTCCGCTCAGATCTGTGGAAGGATGATTTCTGTCGTCTCCACTTTGGAGAGCGTTCCCAGAGGCACGGGCACCCCGGCGCCGAGCCTTTACCAGCGGATCAGGAAGGTCCTAACCAGGTAAGATGATGATGATCCGAGACCAGCAGCGTCCCTTTACCCCCCCCCCAACACACACACACACACACACACACCCCACGCTGAGTCAGAACGACAGCTCTTCACTGCGGGCTCGTTGTCCTTTTGTTTCATACACAACCTGTAACATCGGACCTGCCCTCTTCAGTCTGCAACATAATGCGTGGACATCACATCGTGTGTGTGTGTTTGTGTTTGCGCGGAGGCATCCCTGCACCCTGTGGTACTGGAGCAGAGCCTGCACAGACTCGGTGTGCTGGCTCGGTGCCTGCTGGCCGCGGTGGTTCTGTCAGCCTGCAGCTTGACAGGCTGCTGTCTTGTCCCTGTCCCTGTCCCTGCTGGAGCCTCGGTCTCTAGTTTACTACCCCTTGCACTATTTCATGCATACTCCCTTTGTATTTCTCCTGCCCTCAGACACATACTCTACACACACACACACACACACACACACACACACCTCGTCCCTTACCCATTCCTGCCATCTGCTGTTCTTCCTCTGCCTCTCTTGTGATTGTGGGGCCTGGGGCCGTTGGACCGGCTGCCTTGCTGCAAGCTGAATTTGAGACCAGCATATCAGACCCACGTCCCAGTGTGTGTGTGTGTGTGTGTGTGTGCGTGTGTGTGTGTGTGTGTGTGTGTGTGTGAGAGAGAGAGAGAGAGTAAATGCACACAAAGAAGGAAAATGAAAGTTAGGCTTGACCTCTCAGTCCCAGTTAACCAGACACACAGACTCATGTTGGTCAGCTCCAGTCGTTACGAGGCAGCTCACTACAGGCCAACACGATCCGCCTTATCTCAGGTGAGAAGTCAGAGTTCTTCATTTCATTAGTCAATCCCAAAATATATGTTTTTTAACCACTGCTAAACAAACTCTTGTGTGTTCTGCGAGGCTGATACTGATCTCTAAGGATTATCTAAGGATCCATATTAGTTTGGAGCTCCTCTGGGCTGAGGTGGACAGCATGGACACAAAAGATCTAAGCAACATTTCCAGCGAGTAGTGTTCTACATATCTTAAATATGTTAAATGTAACAGTCATGCTGAACATAGTGTAGCATTTGGCATCCAAAGATGTGGTGGAGACCAAAAACAGAGCTAACGGAGAAGATAAACAGATATACACTAACACAAATCCACATGAATGATCATGTTGCACTGTCACTGGTGGATGTGGAAATAAGCAACAAGTTCACCATGTCAACTTAAAGGTGATAATGTCAGTGCTGTGTTCACTACTTGTCTTTACTGCCCGCAAGTGGCCAACAAAATCAGTTATTGTAGGTTTAAATTTGATTTCAAGCATGATGTATTCATGTTAAACACAAAGCATTTGCCAAATGATATATATGAAATAAAAAAATAAAAAAATTCATAACAAAGTTATCTCAGGGAAACTTTATTTCATAAAGAGCAGGTTGAGACCAACTCTTATAATGAAAATATATGTAACACGCTGTGTGCTGCTAACACTGGGACTATTATATTTCCAAATGATAAATCAACCTTAATGACACAATGTCTCCTGTCCTCTGCAGGGATCTGCTGGTGACGCTGGCCCTGGGTCAGGTACTGTCCCTGTTAATCTGTGCTATCGGTCTGACCAGCAAGTACCTGGCTGATGACTTCCACGCCAACACGCCGGTGTTCCAGAGCTTTCTCAACTACATCCTGCTTTTTCTGGTCTACACCACCACACTGGCAGTCAGGCAAGGTACAGGCTGAAACTGAGAGGCGCGTTGTGTGTGCAATACCAGTACGTGTTATACATTGTTAATCTTTCTTTGTGTTACGCTCTGTTAAATCTGATGCACCAGCATCAGAAAAGCTAACTGTATAGCATGCACTAAGAGTAGTGTGCCCAGAATGATGTGATCTAACACGAGACTCTTTTGGTATTGATCCTATTCACACTGGTATCGACCCCCCCACGCCCCCTCAGCTGAACCAAACACCTGTCGCACATCATACTGTTGGTCAAGTGTCTCATACTTCATGTGAACCTCATTACAGCAGCATTACAATTCCATTTTAAATGACCTATCTGACCAAGAAACCTGGCAGCCTCACCTCTGAGTGAGCTCCTCCCACAGGTGGAGCACAGTCCTTTAATACTATTATGAAGCATTTGTACATTTTAGTGGCTTTACAAGGACATGAACGTATGTTAAAACATTTTATTTAGTCTACAACATCACTAGAATTTTAAGGTTTTTACTTGGTAATTCGTGAAGTTTCTCATTATTGATACTATACCTTGTAACTTTATCCACCTTATGGTTATCATAACGCGCAATTCCTCAAGATTGAGTGGGTGGTCTTTTTCTTCATTATGTATTCACTGCATTACATTCAGCGTGTGCTTTCTATACAGAGGGGAAGAGATTGGTTTTCTGGTCATTGAACATGCCATGGGCAAATCTCATGTAAGGAGGAGCCCACCTTTTATAAAGGTTTAGAAGGCTGGAGCACCGAGAGAGGCTGTTAATTGGAACTACACTTAGAGACGAGCAACGACAGATGGGCAGCTCCTGCCTCAGGCCCTTCAGTGGCAGTAAATTCACATGGACTGTTAAACTTTGCCCGCGAATCCTTTTCATGTGTCTGGCTTCTCAACACACCACAGCAACACTAAGAGAAGAGTAAAAACACACCACACACCTGAAGCCTAACCATTAGAGCAGCCTGCCTTCGTCTCCATCATTGGTGTCGGAGTGAAGACGTTGCACATTTGCTGTCTTCAGCTTTTTGCACCAATCGGAGCAGAGTCAGTGTTTTGGAGCCTTCTGGACCGAGAGTGAACCCCTGTCTATTCAAAGCACCTGCTGCATGCTGGTGGGAAACATCCTGCTGAAGGTCTTCCTCAGGCCTGGCTCATCTTCACCACTCGCTGCTCTGCTTTGCAGTCCTTCCTTCTTTGCTTATCTCTTTTTTGGGGTTGGTGAGATGATTGCGGATGGTTTTAGACCCGAACTGTCACTGTTTTCTCTGTCTTACCAGGGGAAGGGAACCTACTGGCCATTCTGAAGCAGCGCTGGTGGAAATACATGATTCTGGGTTTGATAGACATCGAGGCCAACTACCTGGTCCTTAAAGCTTACCAGTACACCACACTCTCCAGTGTGCAGGTTAGTCACACCACTGTGTCCTCCAGGGGGTTAGTATAGTAATAATAGTCGTATAATGTCTGACAAAATAATCTGAGTCTAACAAAATTATATTATTATTATGCTATTGAGTTGCATTATGGGAAATGTAGGACCTATTGTTTTTGGACAGTCGCAGCTTTAGTTAGTCGGCTCATTTAGCCACAGCAGATTTGATATTCAGGTGTTTGTGGACACTTTTCTTCCTGAGTGGATAACATCAGACCGGTATGGTCAGGATCCCGATGTGCTCTGAGCCTCTTTGTAGCTGTACTGTGGTGTGGTCCGATGCTCACTCATCGTGCCTGCACGTGTTGGTCTCTGGGTCTGTCCGTCCTCTCAGCTGTTGGACTGTTTTGTCATCCCGGTGGTCCTGCTGCTGTCCTGGTTCTTTCTCTTGGTGAGGTACAAGGCTGTCCACTTTGTCGGAGCAGGACTGTGTCTGCTGGGTATCGGCTGCATGGTGGGCGCTGACATCCTTCTTGGTCGGCAGGAAGGCCTCGGTCAGTACCCCCCCCCCCCACACACACACACACACACAAACAAATAGAGCATTCCTGCCCTTTATGTGGCATACGTGCATGGACGCTGCCAGTTTGGTGGGCTTGTTCACATTTCTTACCTCGCTTCTTTATCCAGGAGAACAGAAGCTGTTTGGGGATCTTCTGGTTCTGGGGGGAGCAACACTGTACGGGATCTCCAATGTCTGCGAGGAGTTCATCGTCAAGAACCTGAGCCGGGTGGAGTTCCTCGGCATGATGGGACTTTTCGGATCCTTCTTCAGTGGCATTCAGCTGTGAGTTTGTGTGGTGGGGAGGAGACATTCCTCGTGAGAGCTGGGCAGTGGTGGAAAGTAACTAACAGCACTCAAGTACTGTACATAAGTACAGAGTTGAGGTACTTGTACTGCACTATGAATACACTCAATTAGCTCCACTTTGACAAAGTCCAACATTAGAATGCTGCTTACACAGTAAAGCATAATTTCCTAATAATCCAAATACAATAATATTCTATATTGTACAATAATAACACTCAAATGGGCAATTCTGCTGCCTATTGAGTACTTTTTATACCATAAGTATATTGTGAGATCTGAGAGTTGGCAGGAGTGTATCTAGGATGTTAATATAATTTGAGATGTTCACCGGAACATGGGACAGGTGCGGATGCTGACTTCATAATCAAAAAGCTGTCTGAACATTAATTCCCACCATTTTCAGAACCTGTATCCAAATACTGTAGGTCTAAATGAAATCATCAAAAATAATCCAAGTCTATTTTTATTACTACTTCATTTTATCTGTCATTATTTGTAATAATATAATGTAGGTTTAGGTTGATGGGAGGCTAAGTGGTTGGTTAAGACAAGACTTTAACCCAAGTGACACAAAGAGGTTTGGACTGAAGAACCCACAAATCTATAAAAGCAGCACCAATACCTCATTGGGACCCTCCACTGTTGTAACACTGTTGTGTTGCGTTCAAAAAAGGGATTCCACAGTGAACGACCCGTTGTGGGTCTGTTCAGTTCAGATACCGTGGTATTCCTACTATATGCGTGCACGGAATGTGCAATAAGACTCTGTGCATGTGCTCTGCTGCAGGGCCATCATGGAACACAAGGAGCTGCTGAAGGTCCCCTGGGACTGGCAGATAGGTGAGCATGTGCATGGACACACACACACACACACACACACACACACACACACACACACACACACACACACACACACACACACACATTCATACAAGTGTGATCTACAGGTAATCCAGAAGTTGTTTTATAAAGCCATGTAGATGTAATGTGAAATAACGTGCTTGCAGGTCTTTTCTACGTTGGTTTCAGTGGCTTCATGTTCAGCCTGTACAGCTTCATGCCGGTGGTGATGAAGAGAACAAGTGCCACCTCAGTCAACCTCTCTCTGCTCACAGCTGACCTGTACAGCCTCTTCTGTGGCCTCTTCCTCTTCCACTATAAGGTAATATCAAACTGCCACAAAGCATTGGTTTGCTGATGTGCGGTGGAGTTGCATTGTGGGTGATGAAGGTGCCAGGTTTTGAAGAGTGTGTGGAATAAGAAACAAGATATCTCTGGTTCTGCTGCATCAATTTCCATCATTATTTTGGTCCAACTATCCATCGTAAGTCTGACAGTGTTATAGGAATGCAACGATAAATCTGTTCTATGCGGTTCGTCTTTGAAGGCTGCTGTAACAAACGACTGACAAATCTGTCCCCTGTTATCTGGAGAGTATCTGGATTGAACTCAAAGACTGACAGGGCCTGTAATGTTACACTGAAAAAGATCATAAACTCACTGTTGAGTAGCTTCAACTGACAAACAAAGTCATGAAAAGTCCATCAGTGAGTCCTGTCTCAGCAAATCAACAAAAGTCAAGTTGACAGCCAAGCCTGAAGTTGATTTACGTGTGACTAATACTGGTACCATGCCTGTCTCAGGGCATCCACACGATCCCAGAGGCCACGTCACAAGCCACACATGGTATCCTTAGGTTAGGTCAGGTTTGGTTTTGCCACAACACGCATGCTTTGCTTTTTGACGCAGATAGATGGGGCTAAGAGGACACGCAGGAATTTGACGTTTGAAACCACAAAAAGATGTGTGTTCGAAATCATTAGTTGCAATACAACAGCACTGTAGAGGAGTGGACCAAGAATAGATCCCTGCGGAACACCGACATCACCACCAAGCGTGGGCCATGGTGTCTCCATGTCATTGGTCCTCACACACCGATTTATATTTACAGATTTGAAGTGTAGAAACGCGGATTCTAGGTTTAAGTCTGTCTGTCCTGTCTATGTGTTGCAGTTCTCGAGCCTCTATTTGTTATCGTTCTTCATCATCATCTTGGGCTTGGTCCTTTACTCTTCCTCATCTACCTATGTGGCCCAGGACCCGCGAGTCTACAAGCAGTTCAGGAACACAAGCAGCCAGCCGCCCACCGACCACAACCCGCTCAGTCCTGGAATCCTGGAACCGTCTGTCACCTACACCAGCCTGGGCCCTGAGGCGGGGGACGAGCTTCCTGTACGTGTAGCCTAAGGGGATCTGGGAGGGAGTTTAGTCTGTCAGCCTGGTGGATCAGTGAGTCAGCTGCAGCCTCCAGGTCTGCCCAGTCCAGTTGTATACAGAGAAATAGTGTCTGCTGAGTAGGGCAGCTGGGTGATCACCCAGGTAGGTCCAGGTTTTTTTTATGGCCAGTGTAGAGGGACAGAGTCGCCACTGCTCAGTGACCAAGTTAACCCAAATGTGTGTACCTGAAGAAGGAATGAGCAGAATGTAATAAAACAAATAGCAAAGCGAGTGAAAATGATGAGGTCACTGTGATCAA
This sequence comes from Nannoperca australis, assembly GCA_036023655.1. NCBI lineage: Eukaryota > Metazoa > Chordata > Actinopteri > Centrarchiformes > Percichthyidae > Nannoperca > Nannoperca australis. The sequence continues at coordinate 8,495 of JAVQJD010051010.1, forward strand.
AGAATGTGAGTAGTGACTAAAAACGATAATTTATGTAAATAGATGGTAAAGTAATTTTATTTAATCTCCTGCTTTCCTTTTCTAACTGTCAAAGAAAGTTTGTGCTTAATACCTGTGTATATGCTAAAGCTGTATTCGTTTTATTTCCTATTGTCCTGAAATCTTCAGTGTTTCTAATGACATGTAATACACAGGCTGGAGTCGGATACTTAGAGAAAAGATGTGGGGAATAGATGTCTCCCCACAGGTCACTGAATTCATTCACCAACTTTGTGTCAGTTGGTATGTAAATATTGCATCAGGGCCATAGCTGCCTACTGAAGCTACTGAAGGTTGGTCCTCCTTTACTTTTTCACATGGTGGATATTTTATAGGCAGTACAAATGTATTCAGGAGTTAATATATTTCAGTTTGGACTTTTATACAAAAAAGCATTCCGTATTTACCCTCCAGAGTGTCATTCTGCAGCATTTCGACTCATGACATATTCAGATCTTTCAGAATGCTGCAGCTTCGATTTTAGCTGGTGACCAACAAAGACACCATATAGGCCCATATTAAAGCTGTTGGCTACCAGTGATATGAAATAGATTAGTACAACACTTCCACTAAGTTGGGAGACAGCTACACAGACTGTTGGTCCCTTCTATAAGTCAAACACTGGATCCTGAAACCTCCCATAATACAACTTGATAATGCCCTTTACAGAGTTGTGAAGTGAAAGAAGCTATTTTGGGCACCCCTAGTTCCTGAAGTAAAAGTCCCTTCGCTTTCCCCCCATAAAAAGCTGAACTGTGCACATAACTGAGATTAACTCCAAGTCCCAAGGATGATTTCTGCGAGTCGTGATGCTGAGAAAACTGAAAACACAATCTGCAGCTTAATTCCGTTCACTCTTAAATTCTGGTTGAGTTGTGGGGGGAACTCACCAACTGTAGCGCCATGTTTTGTTGTGAGATGTAACAAAAACGTTCTGCTCGCAACTCTGTCCCTCTTATCTGCGCCAAAGGTGGTATAGTAGTATTTCGATCCCCTCTCATTTTGCAACTCTATTTGACAACATTAAGTCTTCCAAACTCCACGCCTCTTTTTGTTGGTCTCCAATCCCGAGCTGAAATAACCCTGATGACATCACTCTGACGTCATTTTCTTAGACTTGACAAAGCCCAAGAAGTCATACAAATGTACGAGTACAATACAAAAAACAAAGTGTTATACTCAACAGAGCGGACTGAAGATAGAAACACAGCTGTATAAAATGCAGTGCGACATCAGGAAGGGACAGAATGGAGTGAATGTGTGAAAAGGGAGAAAAGGAAGAAGAGAGAAGAGATTTAGTCATTTTCTTATTGTTTTGCCATTTCACTGTGGACAGCCACGTTTTACAACACACCCTGAGCCAGGGGTCCATGTGCGGTGTATTTTCAGATGTATGAATGTTAGTGTGGACATGGCCTTATTGTTTCCATGAGACAGAGTGCTGAGAGGCCTTTTCCACCTGAAGAAGTGGGTAAACCTCGGCTCTTCCTTCTCAGTGTGCATGCCGGCACACTCCCACTATGATGAAAAACGGCAGATTGTTGTTTACCGGGAGGAACATTGCGTCACATAGTGGGCTCCAGGCCTAAGAGCACCGTTTGGCTGAATGTATTGTTTTTGTCTTTTCTTCCCGTCTTCCTGACTCATATTAAATGTAACATCTTTGACAGGAGAAGCACGACAGGGTTTACTGACTGCGCTGAACGTAAAGCTGCGTAGTTGGTCTTCACTTTATGACTGTATGTACTTTCCTTCCTGGATTATTTACAAAAAAAGAGGACTTTCATTATTCTCCTCTTTTTGTTGGCTTTTGTATCCCGTTTGATGTAGTGCATTGGAGTTGCTGTCAACAGTGTGCTTACAATGATGTTACTTAGAGCTAAATAAAGCATCTTTGTCAGAACACCCACCCTCCAGGTTTGTGACCAGTGTCTGATTTTATAAATGTGTGTTGGAATTTACTGAACTGAACACAGGAAATTGACAATCTCCACAGAAAGAACAATATCAATAGCAACAAGATCTTTTATTTTCTCAAATGGCACGCTGCCATGCAATTTCACTTAACGGTAGCACAAATAAAGACTGACTTCAGTTACTCAGCATTATCCATTTAAAAATGTACTAACATTAGCTTAGCCACCACAAGCTACTCGTCATATCAGACTTATTAAGGCTAAAGCAGCAACGTGTATTGAATTAAACAATGGGGAAGCAGTGGAGGTGTCCTCCGACAGGATGGCTGCTCTGCTCTCGCCCAACTTCACCCAGTTTCCTTCAGTTACCTCAAATAAAAACTTTCTCCAGTTGTTGGCAGGATGGCCGAAGGTTTAAAGAGGAGTCTCTCTACCCACGAAGACCTTGTGGTTCATGCTCGTCTCAGCACTGAAGGTTAACACAGAACCTCCGCTGGCAAGTTAGATCCAACTTCAACTTGGACGTACACTGCTAACTTAACCCTTGTGCTACCCTGTGGAGAAGAAACTGGGAAAAGACAATGGGCCACTGGGTCAATATGACCCGGCAAGGTAGCACAAGGGTTAACCAGAAGCATCCCAGTGGGGCTCCCTTACATGGCTGGACTGTCAGGACATCGAACCAGAGTCGAGTCCACCCTGAACAATGGACCCCTGCCCCGTTGAGAGGAAGCGGTCATCAACCAGGAGGACCTTCTCTACCAACACCAGAGACATCTTTGAACAGAGGCCGGGGGTTACGTCTCCTCCCACATACGACCACCTGGTACCATGTGACCATATTAGGCCAAGTGCTGACAGCTGAGCTGTGACCAATCACTGAAGACGAAGAGAGATGCTCTGAAAGCATTAAAAATTATTGATTTTCTTGAAGTTGTTTTTATTTATATGAAGGCACACTTCCCTGCACTTTTTTTGGGGGTGATTTACTTGATTTGAACTAATTAATTCATGTATTTCTTTTAAAGAACTGAAACTCAGAGAATGAACCTCGATAAACGCTTTTAAATCCCATATGAAAGTATTAGAGGCAGATTCCTTAAGATGTCAATGTATTTAATTCATGTGCTGACTGTCTTGGCCAGGTCGCCCTTGAAAAAAGAGATTCTTAATCTTAATGGGACACACAAAATACTATAAATAAAGGTTCAATAAACCTTTATTTTCACCTGCGATTGGTTATAATATAATATATCTAAGTAAGTTGCTTTAGGAGACATTGGTTGGTTTAATTTACAACACGTGGACGAGGGTTTAGTGTGAAGAAGTCACGTGAATCCCACAACAGATAGATTGTTCCTTCGTGGGTCTTCAGTCACCACATCAGATACACACGTTTGACTTTCTTTTAAAAAGAGGGAGACTGAACGCACGCCGTCCACAGTGCCGCCTGTGGAGGGCAGCAACGCGCCGATCTGCAAGTACACTTCCGGTCCTTGCATTAGAAGAAGAAGTAGAAGAAGAAGAAGCGCATCATCCATCTTCTGGGAAAGCATCAGCCGTCTGAACCCGAACACACCGTCCACAACCCCGTCAGCCCATCATGGGAGCCGTTCTGGGACTGTGCTCCATGGCGAGCTGGGTACGTAACACACGTCGTTGTGTGGACAGTGAAAGCAGCGGATGTGTTATTTGTTTTTTTCCGCTGCGCCTTCATAATGCGGTCATGACTGCGCAATAACAAAGCGGCTGCGGGCCTGGAGGAAGTGTGTGTGTGTGTGTGTGTGTGTGTGTGTGTGTGTGTGTGTGTGTGTGTGTGTGTGTGTGTGTGTGTGTGTGTGTGTGGGGGGGTGCTTTGGCGCAGTCAGACATAAATTAACACGATTTGATGTTAGCTAGCTGGTTAGCGTTCACTGCTGTAATGCTAATACACGGGTTGCACCGTCGTTGATAACGCGGGCGGCCACACGACCGCACACCTGTGCGTTTAAACCCGCCTTTTAAACCGCATTAACGGCGCGTGTCTGCGGCGGTTCGTGTTCGGGGCCGCCGTAAACACGACCCGGCTGTTGTTGACGCCGTCCCCGGGGCGACGTCACTGCTGCCGTGTAAACACGGGTCGGATATCCGCCGCAGTCAGCAGAGAGACGCACGTTACACAACCACGTCCGCCCCTCCTGGCAGCCCGCCGGTCTGTTTACGTCTGATTCTCCGGGCGTGTGTTTGCAGATCCCGTGCCTGTGCGGCAGCGCCCCCTGCCTGCTGTGTCGATGCTGCCCCAGTGGGAACAACTCCACGGTGACTCGCCTCATCTACGCCTTCTTCCTGCTGCTTGGAGTCGGTATTGCGTGTATCATGTTGATGCCCGGCATGGAGGGCCAGCTCAAGAAGGTACGCACGTTAAAATACACGCAGTCTACCTAACAGCGGGGCTGCATGGAACCCTTCTACTACTTTTATTTTTCATTGTTCATTTTGTCTGATCTCGAAGGCCTTGAGACGACTTCCCACCAGTGACACAGTTCAATCTGGGGGACGGCTTTCCTCGTGCAGAGCGTCTCTCTTAGTGTCTGCAGGACAGTGTTCCCTGTAGCCTGCCAGCCTCCTGATTTAAAGCCTGTGATTAAGAAGAAACATTTCCCAGTAGCATCACTGTGTGTGTGTGTCAGATTCCGGGTTTCTGTGAAGGAGGGACGGGTTCGTCCATCCCCGGCGTGGAGGGCCACGTCAACTGCGACGTGCTGGTCGGCTACAAGGCCGTGTACCGCGTCTGCTTCGGCATGGCCATGTTCTTCTTGCTCTTCTCTCTGCTCATGATCAAAGTGAAGAGCAGCCAGGACCCCCGGGCCGCGCTGCACAACGGGTGAGTCGGCACCCAGACCACCCGCCCGCCATTTCGTCATGCTCTGCTGACACTTTACTGGACGTAGGAACTATCTAATACTTGTTGTTTTTGTTGTCTTACAGGTTTTGGTTCTTTAAGTTTGCTGCAGCTACTGCCATCACCGTTGGATCCTTTTTTATCTCCGAAGGTCCCTTCACTACCGGTAACTGATCCCGTCCTATCGTTGTCTTTGTCCGTAGCTCTGACAGATGTTCGCGGCCGTGGATGCTTACAGGGATTACCTTTTTAATTGCGCTCGGTCCTTATGTTCATCTTAATGAGTCTTTACTGGACCTTGTTGACATTTCCACAGAAAGGATTTGAGTCTTGATTCTGGTTTCTGATCCAGTTGAAAGGCCGGACACTGCAGACTCTGCAGTAGTAAGGGTTCCCCTCTCTGTCTGTGTTCCACAGTGTGGTTCTACGTCGGCATGGCTGGAGCCTTCTGCTTCATCCTCATCCAGCTGGTGTTACTCATCGACTTCGCCCATTCCTGGAATGAATCCTGGGTGGAGAAGATGGAGGAGGGCAACTCTCGCTGCTGGTACGCAGGTACGGTGACGGTGTTGTTACTTGCAGCAGGTGGCGAGGCTGTTTTTAGATGAGGGGGGGGCATGAACACGGCCTCTGAGACGGTCCCGTCTCTCTTGTGTTGTGTGTCCGCAGCTCTGCTGTCCGTCACCACACTGAACTACCTGTTGTCTCTGGTGTCGCTGGTGCTGTTCTACGTCTACTACACCCGCTCCGATGGTTGCACCGAGAACAAGGTCTTCATCAGCATCAACATGCTCCTCTGCGTCGGTGCCTCCGTCATGTCCATCCTGCCTCAGATCCAGGTTCACACCAGTTCTCTACTTTCATGTCTGTGACTCGGGTTGAGACGGTTGTTGGTAGAATGTTTTGCACACATGTCAGTGTGAGGTTAGTAAACAAGATGTTTATCTCCCACTAACTGCTGCTGTCCTGTGTGAAGGAGTCCCAGCCCAGGTCTGGCCTGCTGCAGTCCTCCCTGGTCACCCTGTACACCATGTACCTGACCTGGTCTGCCATGACCAACGAGCCTGGTAAGAAAACCTTCTGCTGCGCGCAGAGCTTATCCGCCTCCCCATTGGTCCGTGCTTGAAGCCAGCAGGAAGTTTGACTCCTTTCTGTGTCTCACAGACAGGAAATGTAACCCGAGCCTTCTGGGCATTATCGGGCTGAACAGCACCAGTCCTGCAGGCCAGGACCACGTGGTTCAGTGGTGGGATGCCCAGGGGATCGTGGGATTGATCCTTTTCCTCATGTGTGTCCTGTACTCCAGGTGAGGAAGCAAACCGTCCTGTCAGCGGCAGGAGGGCTGGTAGTCAGTCCGTCTCGTGTTGGCGTTTGGAGAAGGCAGCTGATAACGCCGTGCTCTCTTTTCCCTCCGTTTGTCCGCCAGCATTCGCAATTCGTCCAACGCCCAGGTGAACAAGCTGACTCTGACCAGCGATGAGTCGGCCCTGATCGAGGACGGGCCGGCGGCCGACGGCTTCGAGGAGGGCAGCAGCCTCAACAGAGCCGTGGATAACGAGAAGGACGGCGTCACCTACTCCTACTCCTTCTTCCACTTCATGCTGTTCCTGGCATCGCTTTACATCATGATGACGCTCACCAACTGGTACAGGTAGGCTTCACGCTGCACGAGCACCCCTCCGCCTGCTGTTATTTTGTGTTTTTTATTATTATCGACAAATCCAACGAAAGCAGTTTGAGGCAAATGTTACTCAAACAGGAGGAAATAGTGCATTTGTTGGGGACTATTTTCAGCGGCGGAGATGAGTATTCTAGAGAGTATTTGGGGCCACTGTGGCTTCTTACAACTGGCACTTAAATGTTTCAGTCTGTCCAGAACAGCCACACATTCCAGAGAGTTGCCTTATTTATCATTATATTTATATTGATTGATTGATTGGACTAAGTCTTCGCTTTGCTGCCCCCCTGGCAGCGTGCGAGCTGGCTGGTTGATGTATTATAGATCTTATCATATAGAGTAGATCAGTCAGCTGATGTGTGTCGTGTCCGCAGCCCCGACTCCAACTACGAGGCGATGACCAGCAAGTGGCCGTCCGTGTGGGTGAAGATCTCCTCCAGCTGGATCTGCATCGCCCTGTACGTGTGGACGCTGGTGGCGCCGCTGGTTCTGGTCAACAGGGACTTCGACTGAGGCCGGCCCCGCTGCTTGTTTGCGTTCACGCTCTGCCTCTCACCTGTGTTTTTGTTTCAGTACAGTAGGTCACTAACCCTGCATCAGTTACCTCTGGGAGGGGGGGGGCTGCGCTCAGACTGGACTGGACTAGACTCTGCGCTTTGGCTCGTCCAGTTGCGGCTTCCTCTCTGCAGGCCTGATGAACGGAGAGCGTGTCCAGTCCAGCTCTGACTGCAGCCCAACCTATCCCGGGGGGTAACGTGTCATTGTGAACCCCCCCACGCTGCCCCCATTGTAGATATCTATGTCCCGTGTCGTCCCTGTGGTTTCCCTTCTGTAAAGACAGAGCTGCATGCTTTCCTTTTTAAAACTTGATGTGACGTTAACAGTAGCTGTACCTGGAGCGTCTCTGAGGAGGGCGGTGGTGCCCCCCCAACATCTGAGCTCCGACTGTAGTATTACACGCGTAAGATAAGGGACGGACTGCTTGTCTGTGCTGTTGACTGGTGGACGTGAGTGGTGTGTACCACCAGCAGGCAGGAGCGGTGCTGTGTAGCTGTGTGTGTGGTGCTGTCACGTGTTAAAGCTCCGCCCGGCCGTGTGGTAACCCTGCATCTCACTCTCTCACTTGCACACACACACACACACAACTAAAGCAATCCCGTGTTTTGTTGCTCTGGATTTGCATTGAATTTTGACTTTAAAGGTAGAATTGATTTGAGTTCTTCAGTGTTTTAGCATAAGCATGCAGTTCCTCACAGACGTGTTGTGGCTGTACATTTTATTTTATTGTCTTAACTGTGCTTTAATCCTAATGATTTACTCTGGACGTGTAAAGTATATTGTAACTCCTTTTAATAAAACTGTGGATAAAGAAGCCTGTTCTGTGTCTCGCGTCCCCCTGTGTTGGACCCCTCCAGCTGCTGGCAGAAACACTCGGCTCCACCAGCTCAGAATCAAGACCTGTGCCTGCTGGGTTGTCTTGAAAGTTTGGCAAATGCTTCAACCGTTACCGTTATGTTTTCAAGGTTAGGAATATGTTTCAAAATATGTGATCTTTAAACGCAGTCTGGTGTTTCATGTAAACGTGAACATTTGAAATGAAACGATCCTGTGCCCATATTTATTTATATTGTTTGAATTAAAGGCTTTGAGGGTCTGGCAATCTTCTGTTTAGGTACCTTGAACCTGTAGTATGTCGTTTCATTAAGTGGCTTATTTAACTAGTTCCAATTCTATGTGCATAAAAATGCCAATAGAAAAAAACCCCAGAAAAGGTAGTAAAGTAAAACCATCCTGTTTGTGCTCAGATTTTCTATTTTTTCTCTACTCACAGGCTCTGTTAGAGACAGAGTCAGTGGTACTAAACATGATGTTGACCATTTTTATGAACCCTTCCACCGGCTTGCACAGTAAACCTGAGTATCGTCTGACAGTTGGGAACCAGTGAAACCACAATATGCACTTAAGTGACCAAACAATGAAGATAGACGTGTTTGTTCTGTCGTTTTTCTTTATTTCAGTTTGTGATGAGAAGGTTTGTGTTTTGGTAATACAGTTCCATCATGCTTTGGATAAACAGGAACTATAATGTTGCCAAGAAGTAACCAGATGTACAGACAACAGGTGCATTTACTGCTGATACAGAAGAAAAGTTCAATCTGAGAAGCCTCTTTAGATTATTTTTGGACGTTTTTATCCTTTATGGACAGAGATTCTGTGTGAGTGTGTGTAGACTGTTAGAGACTTTTCACAATAATTGCATCTCTGCCCAAAGGGAGGAATAACCTGCTAGAGGCTTTTATTCTTATAGGTGATGACTGGAACTCAAGTGTAACTTCAATGTAAAAGTCTTGAAAGTAAAAAAAGTGTTTGCAGAAGCGCAGCAGCCTGTTGCTGCTTACACACACACACACACACACACACACACACACACACACACACACACACACACACACACACACACACACACACACACACACACACACACACAC